>LGRX02002216.1:24132-42888 GCA_001247695.2 Cymbomonas tetramitiformis
CGATGCGCAACCTTGTAAACCCATATTCAGTCTCGAGGGATGCTTGATGCGCAACCTTGTAAACCTGTATTCATATCGGCCCGCGACCTCGTCAAATCACCTGAACCACCGGGGGCGTCTTGCCTGGGAGTTGCCGTGTTGGGTCAGCGGGGGCATGCCTGAAGTGGACGTGCGAGATCTTGACTGACTTCTGCCAGCTCATTAGCCGGCTTCCCAGCCAATAAACTGACGTTGTTGAGAACAAGATGATTCCCAAGCCTGCTACAATCTGCCACATTGTGCCAACGTATCCACCAATCACCGCTCTATCACCGAGTCCTAGGGAACGGCATGCCGTGCCGCACTCTCTCATTTATAAGAATATTTTTCGATAGAAAAATATCGAATCGAAATGCTTTGAAATTTGTGATGTGCTGGTGTATGCGGCTTATGTACTTAGATATGGAAATTCCTTCAGAATATTTGGTGCTCTGTTGTTGAGCCTGAATTATGAACCGCCGATGAGCAATTTGTGCCTCTACTGCATGCAGGGAAATGCGCGTTCAAGTTCTTGAAAATAAAAGAAAGGGGGGAACTTTTATCTGGATATAGTGTTCAAGTGCTTGACAGCGCGCCTATATTGAGGCTGAGGATACTGCTATGTGCACTGGGTTTCCAATGTGGGGAAGGCTGGTCATGTCGGAGGTTATGAAATATGGCATCCGAAAGAACCTTGTCGGCCTCTAAACGGTCAACGGAACTTGGCGTTACCCCATGATGAAGCAGCTTACTTTGGAAACAGGGACCGGCGGGGACCCAGCCAAGGTGCCCTGCTTCTGTGTAGAGTGGGCTTCACTGCACGGACGCATGCGGGCATCTTCCTGGGTGGCGGCATACCTTGCCGGGACTGGCTTGCCAGCCGCGGCTGTTCTCTGGCACCGGCACGGCCGGACCTAGGACCGTGCGCACGCGCACCAGCACCTCCGGCACTGCGTTGAGCATCACGTGCGTCCGGAACGTCTCCTCTTCGCGCAGGTGCTCGCACACAAGCTCTGTGGTTGACATACTGCGGTTCGTGATGTACCTCTGCTCCCGCATGCATGCCACCGCCAACGATCAGGCTGCTATCAGCGCAGCAAGGGGCACAATACGAGCTGTGTTTGGGTGTGCTTGGCTGTGCTTGGCGTTGTCTGGTTTGGTTTGGCTGTGTTCGGCCGTGTTCTGCTGAGTTTGGCTTTGACACGTTGCGCTGACGGATGAGGCCCCCGAGCCGCTCTCAGAAACACCAATCAGCAAACGCCAAATGCGCCCCCAAGCCTCGTGCAATTGCTGAAGCGTGCGCACCTTGCAAACGTAATGCAGTGTATACATATATCGCGTTGTGCACAATCCTCCTACATAGCTTGGCGCTGAAACATGCGCAGTGCTCATGATGAGTACATTTGCGTGTGACACACATACAGAGACGTGCGACACGCGCCGTCAATCCGGCGATCACGAGATCCACGTGCCACCACGGCCGCTGTGCTGACCTGTCGCCATCTTGGGTGGCTGAAATGCGATGGCTACGGAGGCAAGCAAATGCGAGGATGGGTGGGAGGGTGCCCACATAAATCAAATGCGAGGATGGGTGGGAGGGTGCCCACAGCAATCAAATCAAATGCGTGGATGGGTGGGAGGGTGCCCACAGCAATCAAATCAAATGCGAGGATGGGTGGGAGAGTGCCCACAGCAATCAAATCAAATGCGAGGATGGGTGGGAGGGTGCCCACAGCAATCAAATCAAATGCGAGGATGGGTGGGAGGGTGCCCACAGCAATCAAATCAAATGCGAGGATGGGTGGGAGGGTGCCCACAGCAATCAAGGCGTCCATATCGGAGGAGGATAGTGTGAGGTCTTGTAGAAAATGGAGAGCTGGCTGCATGTACTCATCCTCCCTGTATCACCCCTTCCTCTCCGCCCTCTTCCCTATAAGGTTCTTGCTTTAAATCCGACGTCTGATAGCGCGTCACAGTGAGCACACTCAAAGTGATCCGACGTCGGATAGCGCGCCAAGTTGAGCACGCTCAAAGTGACGCTCGATCCTCTACGACGACGTCTGAGTGCGTACAATCTATCATGGCTCGCATCTGTAGTGACATGCTCAGGTTGTGCCACAGACTCAAGAAAGGATGCACTCCTCGAGGCGGTATTGCGAGTGCCCGAGCTCAGTAAGCGGAGTCTGGTCCCATCAGTTGGGTTCTCCTTGTCTTCGCAGAACACCTTAACTATAGAATTTACTGATGATCTGGCGGTGGGATTTCCTCGGCTGAAGATGCGGCAGCAGGAATCTCTGACTGAAGATCTGGTGGCAGGGATCTCTTATTCAAGATTAGGCGGCAGGATTCTCGAAGTGAGGATCTGGTTGCAGGGTTCCCTGGTGACTGAAGATCTGATGCCAGGATTCCCCGAGGGCATATGTTCTGCCCGTCAGGTCTGCACTGGAGTCACTGCACCAGGGCGCGGCGCGCGCTCCCCCACTCACCCCAGCCGAGAGGAGAGTATCTTGGCCAGAGATGTCCCTCTGAGGTCGCATCCGACGGCGTTGCTGAAGGGGTTTCCCGGCACGCGTGCGTAGGCAGCCACGCAGGCCGGGGTCTCCGGGGGGAAATAGATCCTCGTGCCATTCATCCTCTTCGTGTCTGGATCCGGCTCAAAGCCGTAGTAGAGCATCGGCGAATCTCGCTCCAAGTGACTCTGCCGCGCGGCCCTCCCCAAGTGATATGACCCACAAGGCCGATGAAAAGCCCCAGCGCTCGTGGGTCACCTCAAGGATGCGGTTGGGGGCGCTGGTGGGTCACCTCAAGGATGCGGTTGGGGGCGCTGGTGGGTCACCTCAAGGATGCGGTTGGTGGGTCACCTCAGGATGCGGTTGAGGGCGCTGGTGGGTCACCTCAAGGATGCGGTTGAGGCGCTGGTGGGTCACCTCAAGGATGCGGTTAAGGCGCTGGTGGGTCACCTCAAGGATGCGGTTGAGGCGCTGGTGGGTCACCTCAAGGATGCGGTTAAGAGCGCTGGTGGGTCACCTCAAGGATGCGGTTAAGAGCGCTGGTGGGGGATGCGCTGGTGGGTCACCTCAAGGATGCGGTTGGGGGCGCTGGTGGGTCACCTCAAGGATGCGGTTGAAGTGGTCGCCGAGGTACACGGCAGTCAAGGCCAGGTGGTTGTTGTGAAGGAGGGACTCGAAGTACCCGCGGTCGTACTCCGGAAACCGTAGGAACAGCTCTCCGCACGCTGTGAGGCGGGTGACCTGGTCCACCTGGCACACCCCTGGGTAGAACTGCCCGTTGCTGCAGTACTCCTCCGCACAGGTGGCGGCCTCCACCAGGCTGTAGTCTGACAGAGAGTATCTCCGCGGAGGGGGTGGCGGGCCCTCGGTGTACCTGTGTCACCAGGGACGCCATGTGACGGCTGTGAGTCGCCCGTGGATTTCAAGCTGAGAGCAAGGACGCCATCATGGTGCTAATACAGATGTGAGCCCGTGCCCTTGTTTAACAGGAAACTGGGCAAAACTGAATCAGTCGATTTCCGTTAGATTCCGTTCAGTTTCCTTGCCATTGCTTAAATTTCTTTTGCTCTTCACATCTCGTTGCCAACAGGCACACTGCATTGCATTTCATCAAAAATAGCTTTCTTTTTACATGCGTTTAAGTGTGTGAGAAAAAAACTATTTTTGGAATGCTTATTCTAGGCCGATTCACAGCTTCACATGCTTTTTAGGCTGATGCATAGCTTCTAAGGCAAAATGTTTCGAGTCTTCTGGGTTGGGCGGGTAGGGAAGACAAAAGAACAGAGTGGCGGATTGTCACGGTCAAAACTCCTAAATATTGTTGAGTGTAAAGCCTTCAGATCTAAATCACCGGTGAGTTCGATTTGACGGCTCAGGAAACTCTAATCGATCTACCAGCACCGAAACCTCTAAAATTCCGCATGTTCCAATTTAACCACTTATTTTGCTCTTAACATCTCACTGCCATGTAACAGAGGTGGGCTGATTGCCAATGTGACCAGTGGCACGCAGGCGGATAATCAGGCACACTGCCCTGTGCCAGGCTGCTGCTGTCGCCACCTCGGAGTGGTCCAACCAAAGTGCTTCTCCATGAGCTCGTCGGGAACAGCTGTCGGGTCAATGCAGGAGTGGATGGCCGAGGAAAGCTGAGACCAGCCGCCCGGGAAGCAGCACCTTTCTAGCGCCGTCTCAACCGCCCTGGTGCAGGTACAAGTCCCCTTGCGGGGGCTGTGGCCGGAGAAGTGTCCCCCCTCCGGAGGGACACACCCCAGCTTCCCCAATGCCAACTGCGCCCAGCCATTAGCTTCCCACGGCAGCCTCCTGTAGCTGGCCCGCTCCTCGGAGCCCGCTGTCGGGCGCTGCACCCAACTAGCATCCCGCACCTGCTCCCAGTGCTGCAGGAGCTGCACCAGCCCCTGCACCCCCGCTGCGGGGATGGTGAGCCTCCGCTTGCGGCGGACATGCCTCCCGCCCTTCTCCTTGTGGATAACCACTAAGACGGTGGCATGATACTGATGTGGGTCCTGAGCATGGACACGCCAGTGTCCGGCCTGCCGAAGGTGACAAATGCGAACATTACGTGGGCGCACGCCCGGAGCAGCTCCCTCTCTGTCCTGCCCACCGGCTGCAGCCCCAGCCCATGCGCATGCACCGCCGAGACATGCCTGGCCGGCAGCCAGGTCCTCACCATCCGCTCCTCACTTGCATCATCAGCCGCCTGCGCCTGCAGGGTGGACATGCCCTTCACAGCCCTCGAGACACCCCGGCCCTTTGCAGGCCGGGAGTACCTCATGTACTCGTGGTAGTCGTTGATGGCAGAGAGGTAAGGCTGCATGCTGGCCACATACACTATGCCCTTGGCTCGCAGGTGGGCAATGTACAACCTCACCGTGGCACCTCCTGCACCGCTGTTGAGACCACCTCGTACTTCTCCTTGCGCATGTCCGAGTCCTCCTCGTCCCCATCATCGTATGCAACATGGGTCAGACCGTCTGCCCTGGTGTCGCCCCATGTGCCCGTCTACCAGGCGTCGTCCACAGACCAGTACACGTTCACCTTGCAGCCCCGCACCAATTCCGTATGCGGAGTGCGCCTGGCTGCTCGCCTCCCATCCTGCAGGTAATGGCTCACCGGGAGGCGGAGATGTGGAACATGACGCCGTCCCAGCTTGAGGCCTTGAGCAGCTCGGAACCTCCCAGCCTCCGTCCGGGGAACTGCCGGGCAAGGCGGTGCGCATGCAATGCGACAACCAGGCGGTGGTGGTCATGCTATGCCAATTCACTACACGGAACCCAGAGCTGATGTGGCGCATGCAGCGGCTCTGGTTGTTCCCGGACTGAAGCGACATCAAGCTTCAGGCGCGGCGCATCAGAAGCGAGGCAAAACGAGTGGGTTGGCCCGTCTGTCCCGAGACAAGGAATCGGACGATCGGCGATTGAACCGGGCGGACACGGAGTGGCACAAGCACACCGTGGACCGCTTCGCCTCCAAGCTATCCACACAGTTGCCTCAGCACGACCCAGGGTGTATGGGCGGGGACTCCTTGCCCTACTCCTGGCTAGGAGAGGTCAATTGATTGGGTCAACCCTCCATGGTCACTACTCGAGGTGGCTTAAACGCTGCGTGAGGAAGGGTGTGCCACCACGGTGGTGGCCCCTTACCGGCCAGGGCAGATATGGTTCCAGCGGCTGGAGGCACTGTCCGACAAGGTCGTCGTCATGCCCCGGCGGAGGCGTCTCTTCACTCCCAGCCGGGTGGGAGGGACCGAGCTGCTTGGGGCCTCCAACTGGGACAGCGTGACTGTTCACATTCCCTGCTCCCGGTGAGCTACTACTATCCTATGAGGCGCAGGGCAGGCTGCGGCCGCAAGGCCACAAGCCAAGTCGGCCCCTCGCAGCCGGGTGGAGGTTTACTGGCCGACGAGGCTTGGTACCCGGGCGAGGTGGGCGACACCACAAATCCGTCATGACACGAGTAACCTCTGATGACGGCGATGAGGAGCAGCTGGACATAAGCACGGAGAAATGTTGAGTGATCTTTCCTACGAAGGGGGAGCAGATGGTCGAGTGGGACACGGCGCTAGAGGGGCAGTGGGGGTGTGAGCTGGGGGAGAGCTCTCACACAGAGCTGGAAGTCCGGATGCAAAGGGCGGGGTTGCAAGACACCACCCTGTGCAACTACCGGCCGAAGGCAGCGGCCTTCAGGCAGTTGCGTGTGACTGGTGAGTCTCATGGTTGCCTGCAGCGGCCTTCAGGCAGTTTCGTGCGACTGGTGAGTCTCATGGTTGCCCGCCACGGAGGCTACTGTGCGGCTCTATACCACCTATCTAATGGAGAGGGGGACCGTCAACTTGCAGCCCTGACTGTCCGCCATCAACAATTACCACAACAAGGTACTAGACTTGGCACCATGTCCAATGAATTTGGCTTTGCACTGATATTGTTATAAGAGATGGAAAATGGACCAAGCCACCAGCGCAGGAAGCAATTTCCAGCTTTTTATAGCCCATGATCTACTGCATGGCACAATTGATATGACACGTCAAGGGTCTCGCCCGTGATAACGCACAATGCAGCGCTGTGTGCGGTAGAATAAGGAATGCGGGGTGTGTCTGAGACCTCCTCCCCTCCCCGCCCGAAGTATAGCTCCTTTGTAACATACATAAAGTCGCGCTTGGCAAGCCTGTTGGAAGTGCTTGAGGTGTGAGTATGAAAGCGAGCTGCACAGTGCGCAAGTGAAGGCAGCAATCCTGGTAGGCTTGCGGTCAACTCCCTTAAGAATAAGGCCTGAGACCAGGATTATTCACTTGCGTTTCTTGCAGCTCACTTTCACACCCAGACCTCAAGCACTTCAAACTAGTTTGGTTGGTGCAAGTAGATGGTACATCCTTTCAGAGAGTTGCTTTCTAACAGCCGTTCGACAACGATGTTTGCAAATAAGATTCTAAAATGACGGTCCCCTCCTTAGATCGGGCGGCAACTTATTTCGGCCAAAAAACGTTGACAGGTTGGTTGAACTCGATAGTGGCCCCATACTGAACCCAAGGCAAACCAATGGAACGCTCAGACAGCAATTGGCCCACCTTCGGCCACAGCCTGTATGATTTGGCAATGGGTAGCCGGAATCGGTATGTAAGATATGTAGATCCATTATCACACAACTTCATCCCACCGACACTGTGGCAGTACCTGGGCAGCAGCCCCACCACATCTTCAACAGAGTAGCGTTGAAATACCCCGTCCATGGAGGCATTCATGTAGGTCGCGTAGTAGTCCCAGAAGATGCTGCCATTGCTTCTGAAGTTGGACGGGGATGCGTAGATTCCTGATCTGCCAAGATAACCGATGGGTATTAGCTCCACGCTGCCGCCTTCCTGCCTGGGCTTCCAGCCAGTAGAATAGTACTGCGACACGTGGCGGGAAGAGGGGGTTACCAAAGCTCGCCTCAGAGCTTGTCCTGACCAAACAGGCTTATTTATGACTATGCTTGAGTCGGTGCACCTGCAGCTAAAACCTGGTCCATCCAACACGGGAAGTATAGTGCGGACTGTTATGTTTCCGTTCCGAAATCGAACGTTCTGTAAGAAGAGTCGATCGTAGCGCTTGTAGTACTCACTTTGAGGGAAACACGCATGCTTTGGGCCACAGTGGCCTCTCCCACCGCACTGTGGCCTCCTGAAGCCTCGATGTCTCTCTCATCACCCAGTGGGCCCTTGGATCTCGTTGACAGCAGTTTAAGGAATGTGCTTGCATCACAGTATCTGAGCATATCAGTGTAGTAAGTTCGTCCCTGAGCAACTTTAAACTCGGTGTCTGGCGCGGAGTTTCAAAAAGAAGCCATATATAAGAAGGGCGCGCGCACACGCAAGGCTGCTAGATAGACCCGGTGACTTTGGTCCATCGTCGGGCAGGTAAGCAACTTAAATCTAATCTTGGAACCATCTCAGCTCTTCAACCTTTTTCAGGCTTTGGGTGTCGGACGGGCGCGTAGTCATCAAGCACACACGCACACAAGGCTCCATTTCGCGAGAGTTTCTTCAATGGCCTTTGGACAAGTAGGATGATGCGTCGTGTTCTCCAGGCGATCCCAGAGGTCCCACAACATTTTCAAATCACTTCAAAGCGCTCCGAGGTTCCAGGAACGCACGTGTGCCCAATACTCCAGCGAAGCGTGACTCTCCAAGTTCGCAACGCGCTCGTCAACTTGCGCGGTGGATATGTTTTCTAGTCGAAAGACCTGCTCACTCCAGCAATTACTCGAGTGAAACCGCGCAACGAACCCATCCACCGAGGATGGCAGGACGATGTCTTGCGCGTAAGCGTCACGCACAGACGCCTGCCCGGGCGTAGAAAGTGTGCTCCATAATCAACAGCTCGGTCATTGCACCAGCTTTCATGACTCCGATATCTAGTGTATGCTAATTGTATCGAAGCGAAGAGTGAGAGTCATGGCGAGAGACTGAGAATTTCGTTCAAGAGACGCCGCGATTTACAGCGTGTGGTGAGCTGCAGACCTTATAACCCATAACCTCCTCGAGTACGATTCGAGCAACCTCATTGGTGATTCTTTGAGATTCCCATCCGTTATCTTCGAGTATCACCTGCAGGTGCGATGCAAGACCGGCAGACCCAAACCAAGTGACACGCGCCGCCTATGCCCATGACAACAAGTTGCAAACTATATATGCATCGGTGGCATACCACGACTTGTCGTCCCTGCTCATCCTGAAGCGGCTGCGTTGGGGGACTTTGGAGGCAATTCGCTGGTGGCCCGTACGGCACATATCTCGAACAATCGCTATAACCGAACGTGGGAGCAGTGAGGCAGTGATCGACTTTCGCGCTTCCAGTAGGATGGTAACCAATATCCTGAGAGAGCCCTGTCTTGAAGCCAATTACTGAATAGAGTACAATCGCCCATAATACGACGGTTCGGAACGTCGAAGGGGTCCCAGAACTCACAGGCTGCGAGGTTGAGAAGAGCATGAGGTTCAGCCAGGTCCCAAAGGGACACAGCCAAACTCAAAGCTATCTACTAAGATAGGACGCGAAAATCATACGATTCAAGTAAAACGCAACTGTGGTGTGTGGATATATGTGCACACATGAACCATCCCCGATCCCGTCGGACAAGGGGAGCAGATAAACAAGAACTTAGAACACAGCATCGAGCATGTCTTCCGTTAGAGAGACCTATTTAAGCACTATTTAAGCTTTTAACATACGATAATTATAGATAGGGCTCTAGAACATGTCGTCATCCGACAACATCGATTACCGCTCTTCACGTGAACTCGTGTAAATAATTGAGAAATTTATTGGAAGTACGGGGAGAAATTTCTGCTTGCAAAAAATGAGCCCGAGGCTCGACGAGGACATGTGAATTTTTTGCGAATTTTTTCCCGAGGATTTCTCCGAGGCAGAGCCGCGAGGAATCCGCGAGGTCGACTTCTCTGTTGTTTGATTGGCTACGGTGTCACGGGGGAACCGTGACAGTCGGGTCAGATCTGTGTTCGGGCAGAGCCGGAACACAGATGTGCTTTCTGATTGGTTGAGCGAGATCTGTGTTCATGCGGAGCATGCAACACAGATGTGCACTTTGCAAGGCTTGTGTCGCTTGGGCGGAGCCCGTGAAGATGAAGAGACTCTCGGAGCTTTTGAAATAAGCTGCGACAGTTCACTTCACTTCATTCTGCGAGAACTTCGGGCTCCGAGTCTACCAATTCAAAAAGTTGGAAATTTTCAAAAAAGTTCTCGTGGAATATTTTAAACGCTAAGCAGCAATGGCAGCAGCGAATGAAGCAACGAACGTGGGATCGGAGGAGTGCGACACGGTGTACACGGACCTGCGTGCAGTGACGCGGATGCTGGCGATGGTGAACAATGTGGACAAGAAGTGTGACGCCGTAGCACCAGCTTTGGATCGGTGGATTCGTTTCTTTGAGGAGGCGGAGCTCGAGAGCGCAGTAGAGGTTTTGAACTTCGGGCTGGCGTCCGGCGTTTTTACGCCCGCGGTGCGAAACGGGTAAGGAAAGGTGACGGAGAAGGCGATCTTGAAACCTCCGGCGAGGGACAGACCGGCTTTCGTAGCAGCGCTGGTGGAGGCAGCAGAGCAATGCGTGGAGGTGCTGGTGACGCGATTGAAGTTCAAACTCCCGGAGGTGCCGCGGCAGTCGGCGTCAGAGAACCGTGCTGAAATCTGTATAGGCAGCCCTGACTGGGAGTCCCGGTCAGGCCCCTATGACAGACTCCTAGGACCAACACTGGACTGCTGACTGATCTATAGGTTCGTGCTGTGACACACGCTGTGTCACAGGTAGGCTAGACTCCGAAACCGTCCGAGACCGTTCCGGGTATATCTAGCTTAGGGTTTATTTATCTTATGAGTTTATCCACACAGTTCGGGAGTTTCTGATATCTAGTGAACTAGGATATTCCAGTAGGTCGTGGCCCCATCCACGCTTTTATTCCACTTGCTGATTTGGCCATGATTGGCTAAACGGCCGCTTGGAGAGGTGGTGCGCGCATGCGCGTTTGGGTGCGACTAGGAATTATGGTATGAATTGTTTGCGGTAAGCAACTGGGAGTGGCGGCCATGGGGACCGCGCCTCGTTACGGACTAGTCTTAGCAATGTTCGGATCCAGTTTTGCACCGGCACTGGCCCTGCTGGTTACTGTTTTCTGGGCTGGTGTTCGCGACACCTTCGACTTCGACGACATCTTCGAGTGCCCCTCGCCGCTACACTCTCTTAGCTCCTCTCCGCTGCTGACCATTACCATTTTTCCGCTACCACACCCAACCGCGCGACTGCGTACCACCTCCCCTCTGGCTTTTCAGAGTATGGGCATGTTGACCCGAGCGAAGAAGTCCCTGGACAGGGACAGTGACATCGACGCCTCACTGAGGCTATTAGACGGGGTTCGGAACAGTCCGACGGTGCGTACGCCAACTGTTCCGACCCCCGCTCCGAATTCCAACGAAGATGCAGACGTGGCGACCAGGAAGTACTTGCAGGAGCAGAGCAAGCTGGTTGACGACGTCTACAAAACGCGTCTACACCGCCAATGGGCCAAGGGTGTCCGCGAGGATGTCCTTGGTGACAAAAAGCACCATTTCCGTGGTACGGACGACGCTGGCCTCCTCTCCGAGCTGGTGGTGCAGCTGCGTACGGAATTTCATTCGGCTGGACTGGAGCTGGCGTCCTTTGACCTCGACGACCCTCTGGCTCGTGTGGTGACCAAGGTCAACGGCTTGCTCTTCGACGTTCTGGCTCTGGTTATCGAGAAGCACAGCAACGCCTACGTCTGGTTGACTGGCACCGACGCCTCGTCTGACCGTGATGGACGGCGAGCCCTGGTGGACATCATCAAGGGCTGTGTACCGGTGGCGCTACGTGAGTCGCACCAGGAGGAGCACGCCGCGTTGCGTTATCCCGCAGACACTGACCCGCAGCCCATCTTGGCTCGGGAACAGCGTCTGGTGCGGGATAACAAAGCTACGGACTGGACACCCACCGAGGAGACCAGGAAGCTCTCCTGTACAACCGGCTGGACCCGGTGTTTACACCGCGGTCAAGGTGCGGTATCCTCTCGCGGCCGATCTCGCGCATGTCTCCTTGGCGTCTCTCCGCTCCCTTGTGGTGGAGATTTATCAGGCTTGGGCGCAGACGGGGGCGGGGAAGGCAGTCTCGGGCAAGGGCGGCATCTCCGCGCAGCTCTCCAGCACCGAGTACGGCGCCCTCCTCAACAAGATCAACGAGCTTCAAGACTTGCTACGGCAGCAACGCGGGGCGGACGCACCGCCGGCGCAGCAGCAGCGGCAGCAGCCGCAGCGTCAGCAGCGGCAGCAGCAGCAGCGCGGTACGCAGCGGGGATTCCGTGTCGGCACGCACCCGCTGCCTGCGGTCGGTTTCGACCGTGACGACCAGAAGGCGAAGCCCTTTTGCGGGAGGTGCAAGAAGGCGGGAAAAGGTGAGCAGTACCACTTCTACCGCGACTGTCCGTTGGGCGGGCGTCAGCATCCCCCGCACTCGGCCGCGGCATTCTGCATTCCCATCGACGAGGAGGACGCGGAGGGGGTGCGTGCATTGGCCATGTGTGCCCTGTTCCAGCAGGCGGCGGATGATGGGGCCGAGGCTTTTGCCACTGCGGCATCTACGTACGGGCCGCCTGCGGTACTCTGTGCGGGTGCGGTGGGCGGGATCGACGTGTCCGCCTACGGCTTCACGGTAGAGCCGCAGCAGCCTGCTGACGAGCCCGCAGGTGACGACATTCATCAGCGGCTGGACGATCTCGCCGCGGAGGTCCATGCCGCGGCAAACTGCAAGGTGCACTACACCCACGCATCCTTCCCACCACCGGCGGTTCTCGAGCCGCATGCATCGGCTCTGGTGTGCGGCCCCGCGGCAGCGGGGGGCATGCCGGAGGAGCAGGTTCCGGCAGGTGGTGCGGCGGCATCGGCATCCGCCGTGCCGGCCCCTGCTATACCTGTCTCGCAGGAGGAGGATGTGAAGCCCGTGCCGCTTCAATCGGCGCGGGTGACTGCCACGACGGACGGTGAGTTCCCTGGGTTCGTTCAGACTGTCAACCACGCCGCCATCGCGCCGGTTGACCTCACCGGCTACGACACCGACGACTACGAGGACTTTGCCGACGGCAGCTTCCGGCTGAAGCCGCGGGGTTCGCCTCCGTCGGCCAATCATGTTTCCGGGCCGCCCGTAGACGAGCAGAGGTCCTACGGTTGTGGGAAGCCGCCCTGGGGCTTTCCTGCCACGGTTGGGCCGTGGGGAATTCCTTTCCTCCTTTCCCTCGTTCTTTGCATCTCGATCATGGGAGTGGCAGCTGTGCCCGATGCTCAGTCGGCTGCGGGATTGCCTTCGCCTGGTGGTGATCTCGATTGGGAGACTCCGTCAATTTTCTCCACGAATGAATTTGTTGAATCCGTGATCCCGGCTCAGGGTTTCTTTGTGGCTGACAATGTGCCACCGCTTGAGCCGCCTGAGCCCCCTGACATCTTTCAGGATCTTGCTCAGGCAGATTTGAGCTTCGACATGGCCTTCTTCTACGGTGTGGCTCTACATGAGAGAGGTCCTTTCGGGAACCCTCCCTTCGGGTCCGACTTGGTTGAGACCACCGCTGGCTACTTTGGTGCTGTCGATTGACTTCTTGTTCACTCTGGATGCACACCAACATGGTGGTGTGCGGAACTCCGGTGACTTCAACAACTTTTATGGTTTATGCTTTTGCTTTTGACATCTACAAGTTACATTCTGGCTTGCTAGCTCGGTGCCTTTCAGTTGTTTAGCGGGTGCACAATGCCCGTAGGTTTCTGCACCTGTGCTAGCTAGAGGGTTTCCAATTTGTGTTTCAGAATTGCACAGTTGGATTAGCAGTTAGGTCTGTCAACCTGGCTCCTGCCCTAACTTATCTTACATTATCTGACTCTCCTAGACAGTCACCACCCACAGTGCTGGGGTGGTGTGCTGAAATCTGTATAGGCAGCCCTGACTGGGAGTCCCGGTCAGGCCCCTATGACAGACTCCTAGGACCAACACTGGACTGCTGACTGATCTATAGGTTCGTGCTGTGACACACGCTGTGTCACAGGTAGGCTAGACTCCGAAACCGTCCGAGACCGTTCCGGGTATATCTAGCTTAGGGTTTATTTATCTTATGAGTTTATCCACACAGTTCGGGAGTTTCTGATATCTAGTGAACTAGGATATTCCAGTAAACCGTACCAGCGAAAAGCGGGCGCGGGAGGACGACGATGAGAATGAAGAGGAGGAGGAAGCAGATGGTGCAGTGTTTGAGGAGGGGGAAGCGGTTGCGACAGCGGACAGGACCAAGAAAGGTAAGGGAGGTGCAGGTATCTCACCGGATGATCTTGCGCGGGACGAGGAACTGAAGCGACGGATGGGCGCGTTCTTGATGCAGAAGGTGACGGGCTACACGCCCGCAACTGGAAAAGGTGAAAACTCTTTCCTCGCACTGCGGGAGATGCCTTGCGCGAAACTGAGGAAGCAGATTATTGCTGACCCGGTATCAGGAGAGATGAAGTCGGTGGCAGTTCCGCGTCTGCCTAAAGACCAATTCTTAGCGCAGAATATGAAAATGGTTGAAAAGATTGAGCCTGAGTCTGAACGGGAGCACTTTCTGAACTATATTTCCTGGATCGTAAGCCTTGACAACAGGTAGGCGTGGGCAGACTTGTATGACTTTGACACTCAGGTTCGGGATGACATGATTGCGGGGAGAGTGAAGTCGTGGGACCCCATACAGTTGGGTTTCCGGTTCCAGTACTCGTTTATTCTGGAGACTCTGGGTGAGGCGAGCCGGCGTCTGCTTGACGACAAAGGCAGTCGAGGGAAGAGTGTTCGCGACAACCGGGACAAAGGTTCGAAAGGTAAGGGTGACCGGAAGGACGTTGTCTGTGATTTCTTTCAACTCGCGCGGGGGTGTAAGAATGGAAAGGACTGTGGATTTATCCACGCGTGCCGCAAGTGTAAGTCGGCAACGCACGGGTCCTCGGAATGCGACAAACGACTAGCCGTGGAGGAGGAGGAGTTGGAGGAGGTACAGGAGCCGGTTTCGCCTGTACTGCGGGAACCGGCAGGAGATAAAGGTGAGGCAGCGCGGGGGAAGGCGCGTAAGCCGGAGAGGACTTGGACAGCGAAGTTTTTGGCGTTGTTCACCGCGGTGGGAGTGTCGCTGGCGTCATACTAAAGAACTTACTTTGATGGGATACCTTCCGAAGCACTTTGGACAGGTTCTTAGCACCATAGGGGTCCATCAGAGAAGACTGAAGCCTCTCCTCAAGAAGCTTTCCCGCCTGTGCAGATACCACACCCGCATTAGACGTGACGCCTTCCTTAATGGTCATGCTAGGGTCGAGAACCATGACCCTCTCAGAACCACCCTTAGCCGAAATACTGGTATCACTGAAGAAGAAGCTGTTGAAAGAGCAAAACATGTTTTTCCCCTGACCTCCCTTGAATGACTATCATCTCTACCCTTTCTCTTCTCTTCATTCAGGTGAACACTTTATTAACACTTCCTCCCCCCTTGGTAGGGCCCCCCTCCTACCTTAGCTCGCCCCCTCCAACCCTCCGCCCCCTCCGCCCCCCCGCCTTCCCGACCCTCCACCACCGCCCTTCCTCCGCCTCGCTTCCGCCCTCTTTTTCCATCACAGATGCAGCCTCGCTCCACTTCCACCTCCTCTGCTGCTTCTCCGCCGGCACGACCTTTTTAGCGTTCTGCGTAGTTTTGTCCTGCCGCGGTTTCCTAGGTTGATCTGACCTAGATGAGCCCTTCGGGGCGCGCTATGAGGATGATTTCAGCTCCCCCTGTTCCACAGTTGCCTGCTTGCAGGATTACAACGGACTCATGACATTGTCATTATTCTCAGCGTAAATGTTATATTATTATTACGGCGTGCCAGAGGCGGACCACCGTCAGTACCTGCGAGATGTGGAGGCGGTGGGCGCGGTGGTGTCGCCACTTACGCTGCAGGCGGACAAATGGGCGCAGGCAGCCTGGGGGTTGCCGGGCGCGGATGCGGTGGTTCGGGGGATTGCCACGGGCTTCTCGTGGCAGCAGGCTGAGCCCGAGCGAGGAGTCTTCCGGGTGGAGAATTATGTGCCACCGGAGCACGAGGAGAAGGTTGAGATGAAGCTGCAAGAGGAAGAGGCAGCGGGAAGGATGGTGCGCACAGATGTAGAAAGTGTGCCCGGTGTGTCTGCTCTTGGAATTGTACGAAGAGTTGTGGATGGAAAGGTGAAAGAGAGGATTGTGCACGACCTATCTAGACCTGTACAGTAATCACTCACCGTTAAGAAAACCCGACGATAAGAAAGTAGCCAGCGTTTCAGGGGGGGGAGGGGTACCCAAGTTGGTGAATATCGCTGGCTGGTTTTTGAAGGTTATGGCACGGACCAAAATAAGAAATATTGGTGCTGGTTGGCCGGCCTAAAATATGATTCTCCAATTTCTTATAGCTAAGAAAAAATTGCTGGCATTTGCAAATATTACATATGATATTATATATATGTGACATCAATATATCACTTCTCTCAATATTTCATGCACATCGATATACAACCACAATTCAAATAATAAGGGACAACTAGTACAACACATCATATACATATGTGTGGACAGCTGGTGTTCATACGCTCATTATACTGTGAAAATTTTAAGAAAATGTCTGCGCTAGGTGCGTGTCCATGTGGATGGCTAAGAAATG
The DNA here is from genome assembly GCA_001247695.2 of Cymbomonas tetramitiformis. NCBI lineage: Eukaryota > Viridiplantae > Chlorophyta > Pyramimonadophyceae > Pyramimonadales > Pyramimonadaceae > Cymbomonas > Cymbomonas tetramitiformis. Next base: position 40,404 of record LGRX02002216.1, read on the forward strand.
CGCTGGCTGAGTGAAGAGATCGCGGTCCACTATTCATAGCGTTTTCATAGGACGCTGGCGCTGGCGGGGGGGGGGTACCCAAGTTGGTGAATATCGCTGGCTGGCCCCATATCTCCTGTTTTCTTAAAGGTGGGTGATTACTGTAGGAGAGTCAGAATGTTAAACCTCTAGGGCAGAAGCCAGGGTGACAAGTCCTAACTGCTAATCCAACTGTGCCTGTGTGCCATTCCGATACACAAATTGGAAACCTCTAGCTAGTACAAGAGCAAAAGCATACAGGCAATTGAGTGTCCTGCTAAACCACTGAAAAAGTCTGCACCAGCAAGTCAGATTGAAGAATATAAAGTTGTCAAAGTAAATCAAACCAGATCGAAGACCGTGTCGAGGTCAAAGTACATCTCAGCACACCACCAGAAAGTGGTGCACTGCCAGAGCCAGAAGGAGATCTACTCGGGGTTGGGCCTTCCGAGGATTTTGAAAACATTTATTCAAAATTTGGGCGGATATTTAACCCAAAAAAATTGTCAAAAATTTCGAAAAATATGGGGTCTAAATTCAAAATATGTCAAAATTTCAAAAAAAAACTTTAAAAAAACTGCCATGGGCGTACCTCTATCTCGAGAAGCGTCTTACCGGCAACTGTGGTTCCTCCTATGACGGCACCGCAGGTTATCTAGTGTGCGAACTCGCCCGACTCTTCGATCCTTCCTTTCTTTCAAAGAATGTGGTTGACGCCACTTGGGTGCAACGCTTGAGTGTAATCACTCCGATCGCCAGAGCAGAAGGCGGTAAGATGATTGCCGCGCTTGAGGTTGAGCTGCCATTGTACATTGCGGCATCCAAAGGCTTCACCTGTGACCATTCTGATGTCGCATCGTTCACCGCAGTTGTGCTAGCTTGGTGGGCAAGCCATGTAGGCGAGCTGCCAAAGTGGAGTGCAGCAGCTCGCATTGTGTTCTCTTTCTCGCCGAATTCGTGTGGCTGTGAGAGAGTCTTTTCTCGATTGAAAGAAATGTTTGGATCGGATCAAGACAGTTGTCTTGCCGACTACCTCCAGGCTTCTTTAATGTTGCGATACAATAAGCGGCTGTAAGTTTAATATTTTGAACTCGTAACTTGTAAGTTATTATCCTCTCGGCTCCCACACCCACAGTGCATGTCTTTTGACTGTTTTCCTACCTACCTTATTTGCTTCATGTTCGCGGTAATAGGATTTGCGATAACGAAGCATCACATTCTAGTTGCCTTGTTTCCCCTTGCCCTTGCTGGCAACGACAAGCAAGGTAACCCAAAACCCCAATTGTGATGTCTCAGCAAAACCTATTGCGTGCGTGCAGACTCATAGGTCTAGAGGGGCTTATAATTTATATTATATCAATTTGCGAATTAGGTAGAAAAATGGAAATTTTTTGAAAAATATAGGGCCCTTTTTTGGGTTGGCAAAAAAATTTGGGGAGGACTAGGAAAATTTTCAAAAGAAAATTTGGGTGATTTTCAAAAAAAATCCTCGGATAGGGCAAACTCGGGGTCAAAGTTCAGAGGAGCACCGTAGTAGCCCGCAGTAGCACGGCGGAGCAATACGGGGCGGCCAAAGTGTAAGGTGTCGATCACTGAAAAATCATTCGCCGGAGAATTTGACGGAGTCGGAGTTGCTGATTCGTCGATCACGGGAGGCTGCACCGCACCGGGGTGCTGCCAAGTGCTACCCGACGGCGGGGCCTCGTCATCCGAAGACGATGCCGGCGACAGCGGAGGACCGTCCTCAAATAACATGGCAGGCGGCGGCGGCCCGGGATGCCATGGCACCGGAGCCATATAGAGGCCCTGCCGCCTCCGTTCCCGCCGGTGGAGACGAGGTGGAATAGCACACGGCACCGGAACAAGCGGTGCCTCCTCTCCCCTGCACAGCACAGGCTGCGGCGCAGCCCGACCCGATACCTGCACAGGGTCGATGTCATTGGTGCCTATTCTACTAATCTTACGGTGGGTTAACCCGCCGTAAGAGGAATTTTCGGCGGCCTCTAGTGGTGGTGTTATGAGGTCTACGGTGCCAAACCTATCGATTTTCAGACAGTTTATGAGTTGAATGAAAGCCGAGGAACATACTATGGATGGATGCGATGTGCCCCATGTGTGTAATGCGCTCGCGAAGTGGGGGGGTGTAGCGGGTTCCGATCATATATGCTTACGGTGGGTTACCACATAATTTTGTATATTGGTAGATATGTGGCCTTCCTCGATGGCCCTTTTGAAATTTGGAGACCCATGTTGTCAAGTTCTCGAGCTGCTCTTTCTGCAGTGTCTTGTCAAAATTTTCATTCGAGGCCATCTTGACCCTCAAAATGTCACGCGAAGTGAGGGTGGTATGACGGTTTTTACGCTATATGACACGATTTATATGCGATAATTGGTTTGCCGGTTTGGGTTTGGGTTTTCAGGTTAACAAACCCGGATACATCCGATATAATTCGTCGCGGATGCCTCT
>LGRX02002217.1:0-63599 GCA_001247695.2 Cymbomonas tetramitiformis
TATGCCAGGCGGTATGCCAGGCAGTATGCGGGGTGGTATAGCGGGTGGTATGCCAAGCGGTATGCGGGGTGGAATGCCGGGTGGTATGTCAGGCGATATTCGGGCAAGTATGCTTGGCGGTATGCCAGGCGGTATGCCAAGCGGGCTGCGGGGTGGTATGTTGGACATTGGATATAACTTTGAGAAACATTGGATATCACTCTGAGGATACACTGGATATAACTCTGAGGATACATTGGATTGGATATAACTTTGAGGATACATTGGATATCACGTTGAGGATACCCTGGATATAACTCTGAGGAAACATTGGACATCACGCTGAGGATACACTGGATATAACTCTGAGGAAACATTGGATATCACGCTGAGGAAACATTGGATACACCTCTGAGGAAACATTGGATATCACGGTGAGAAAACATTGGATATCACTCTGAGGAAACATTGGTTGGATATCACGGTGAAGACACATTGGATATCACTCTGAGGATACACTGGATATCACGCTGAGGAAATATTGGATATCACTCTGAGGATACATTGGATATCACGCTAAGGAAACATTGGATATAACTCTGAGGAAACATTGGATATCACTCTTAGGAAACATTGGATATAACTCTGAAACATTGGATATCACTTGGAGGGAAACATTGGATATCACGCTGAGGATACGTGGATATCACCTGAGGAAACATTGGATATAACTCTGAGGAAACATTGGATATCGCTGAGGATTACATTGAATATCACCTGAGAAACGTGGATATAACTCTGAGGAAACATTGGATATAACTCTGAGGAAGCATTGGATATCATCCTGAGGATACGTGGATATCACCCTGAGGATACACTGGATATAACTCTGAGGATACATTGGATACAACTCTTGAGGAAACATTGGATATCACGCTGAAAAATCATTGGATATAACTCTGAGGATACACTGGATATCACTCTGAGGATAAATTGGACATCACTCTGAGGAAACATTGGATATCACGCTGAGGGTACATTGGATATCACGCTGAGGATACATTGGATACAACTATGAGGAAACATTGGATATCACTCTGAGGATACATTGGATATCACTCTTGAGGATACATTGGATATCACTCTGAGGATACATTGGATACACCGTGGGGGAGAAGGGCAACACCAGGTATGTTCCAAAAGTTGTCCTCTTCTAAAGCTGAGACTTGCATCGGTAGCATCGGAGCTGGCAAAATGCAGAGCGCTGAGCCTGAAATATCTAACTTCGGTAATCCTTTCGTCCCATGGTACCTATAGCTTCCTAATCTTTCCTAATCCTTTCGTCCAAATAGGTACCATAAAGTACGAGTTCTAGTTCTAGGCATATGAGATGGTGCACCTCTGTTTGTGCCAAGTCTGGCCACACGCCTTAGCACTTTGTATCTATCCAAACCCGAAATTCATGCAATATAGCTTGTAGGGAAAAGGGTGTAGTTGGAAGAGTTTTATAGATAATCAAGTTTTGTAAAGCCAAGGATTTAAAAATCAGTTAGACCTATACGTATCTTTATCGCCAACACGACAACCTGCCATGTGGATGCCTTGCCAAAGGTTAAATTGACCCCGAATATCACGCTTGCGACATTAGTGGGCATAGGGAATAGCTCGGTCATGAGATGTCGAATGCCCTTTTTTTTCGTTAGGGTCCTTACGCGATGAAGTTTTTTAAACCGCTGCAAAAACCTTTTGCCTGATTCCGACTGTTGGCATTCCTCGGAGTCCAGCAGAACCCTAACTGGGTTGGGGTTTCAATGTCCAAAAACGTGACATTCTGGCACATACATAGGTGCACCATCTCCTTAAAATATTAACGAGTGGCACCGTATCCGTCATACTTTGTCAGAGTTTTCCCGGCGTCGCCGGGTCACTTCGGAGGTTCTTTGGACACATGTTCCTGGTAAGAGCTGATACAGTAACGTTGATATCATTTTTGTGCAACCAAGTCTCCGCCTACAGTGTCCGCGCGATTTAAAGCAACAATCGTATTTTATCCAGCGGCCAGCAAGTCATTACTTCTTCTGAAATCAGCCGATCTTCTAGTGCGCAGCGAAACCGATTCGAAATCGATTGCTTAAACCGCTAGAATTTGGCAGTAGCGGATGTAAATTCGCAGCCGAATGAATTGCTTCTTGCGGGATTCCAATGAACAAGTTCCGAAGGTGCACAGCGTTGCCAATTGCTTAAAACCCGGATTCGAAAGGCCGGTCGTCTGAGTTTTGGCGCGCAAAGATTTGCTTATGTGGGTGACTTTTTGTGGCCTTTCATGTTCCGCAGGTATATAAAAAAGGAATCTTTTTACACCCATAACCTACTGTGTGAAAACGAAAGTGCACAAGGTATCACATATTAACGTAGATTCCAGAGAATTAAGCAGTTTCCGCTGGAAATTCCAACGAAATATGCAAATTCTGGCGACTGCCAATAAGGAAATGCTTACGGCATTAAAGCCAAATTCCAGCGTTTGGGCAACAGCTGGAAATTGCTTAAAATTTCGGTCCGAGTCCAGCGCTGATTTCTTATTTTGAAGTTGCTTAAAATCGGGTGGGCACTGTAATTCTTCCAGATCTTTCAGCATACAATGGCTTTGTTGGTGCTATGACACGTTAAGCGGTAGTGGTGAACAAGTCACGGCATATAGGAAGCAAGTTTCGCGACTCTCTCGGTCGTCCAACCTTACGAACTTAGGTATTTCGAACACAACTACCATGTAAAGTTGCTTGCTGAAAATAAAAAGATTCACAGGGCAGCTCGTTCGCGAATAAGTTTTTTCTGAGACGTTAAGTTAAGCAGCTTTCTTGTTTAAAAGGCCGGGCGGAGATTCAAACTGTGTCAGACAGTGCAGGGGCTCCGAAGCTTGCAGCTCCAGGCGACGATGACAGGGATGCAGTTTAGTGGACCGTTTTCAAAAGTTTCTGAAGACCCAGACATATATGCCTGAAAACTCAACAATGCAAATCGGGCGTGGCGGACTTCAAACAAAGTAAGATGGTAAAATGAGGCGGTGGCGCACCACAACAGTCTTGTGAAGATCTTCAACCTTTTACGTCACCTTGAATCGCCAGAAAACGCTAACGCTGCATTCCGACAAGCACCACCAACCCATCATGTTACTCATGAGTGCGTCTGAAGAGCGCGACTATCAGAGGCGGCACAGAAAAGCGTCACGATAATGAAGGAGGAAAACAATTTAATTCGCTTGAACGGTGCCGGGATGAAGAATTTACAAAAGCAGAAAACAGGGCTAGAGGCAGGTTTGGCTGCCTACCAGCAGGAGCGAGAGCGAAAACCAACAGCAAAAGCTAACCCTAGCTCTCGCTTTATTTCCGTCATTTGCGATTCACACGGGTAAACATTTGAATTGATAAATTCGACCCGTTGTGAAACAAATCGCAGATGACGATTACTCTAAACCGCCAGATGAAACATCCATCGCCGTAAATTTTATCGATGCAAACGATCGCTTCGCACGCGATGACGGGAAGTAACGAATGACCGAATCCAAATCCGAATCCACGAATTGAGCGATGGATGAAGGGATGGATGTCAGGTGTAAACTGAGACAGTCGGGGATATTTAAATTATATATGAATCCAGGTAGGCCTACATACGTCAGCACCCGATTCCTTCATATCGGCCAACACCCAATCGCAGACTCGATCCACCTGGGTGAGAGAGGAACGTGTGCAACATATATAAAATGAAATAATTTGCACGCCTTTATATAAATAGAATTATAAAATATCCGATCGTCGGCCAATTAAAACACGATCGCAACAATTATTCACGCATGTAAGGATGCGCAAGGCGCGATCTCCGAAAATGTGTTCAAGCCCGATCCAATAGTCGTCCAATCCTTGCGTCGCTTATCTTGTGCTGACACTTGTCGCGACTAAATCGCCAGAGAAACATAGAAGCGTGTGAGCGAGTGATTGAGAAGAGTACTGCTGAACAATTTTGCAAAGATATTTTTTCACAAAATCGTAAGGGTACAAACCATCAACGGAAACGAGGGGAAAATATGTTGAGCGAGTCGTTCGACCAATCACGGACTTAAAAACTTGGCGGTTAAAAAAACTTAAAAACTTGGCTGTGCAGGCAGAGGGAGCCCTATATAGTTCCCTGGAACTTGGGCCCCACCCACCGCAGAGGGCGCGTCTCTAGACTACAATTCGGGCGGCAAAGCCGCCAGATTTTCAAGTTGGGCTATTGCCGGTCCGCTCGTCGCTTTGTTGGTGCTATGACACGTTAAGCGGTAGTGGTGAACAAGTCACGGCATATAGGAAGCAAGTTTCGCGACTCTCTCGGTCGTCCAACCTTACGAACTTAGGTATTTCGAACACAACTACCATGTAAAGTTGCTTGCTGAAAATAAAAAGATTCACAGGGCAGCTCGTTCGCGAATAAGTTTTTCTGAGACGTTAAGTTAAGCAGCTTTCTTGTTTAAAAGGCCGGGCGGAGATTCAAACTGTGTCAGACAGTGCAGGGGCTCCGAAGCTTGCAGCTCCAGGCGACGATGACAGGGATGCAGTTTAGTGGACCGTTTTCAAAAGTTTCTGAAGACCCAGACATATATGCCTGAAAACTCAACAATGCAAATCGGGCGTGGCGGACTTCAAACAAAGTAAGATGGTAAAATGAGGCGGTGGCGCACCACAACAGTCTTGTGAAGATCTTCAACCTTTTACGTCACCTTGAATCGCCAGAAAACGCTAACGCTGCATTCCGACAAGCACCACCAACCCATCATGTTACTCATGAGTGCGTCTGAAGAGCGCGACTATCAGAGGCGGCACAGAAAAGCGTCACGATAATGAAGGAGGAAAACAATTTAATTCGCTTGAACGGTGCCGGGATGACGAATTTACAAAAGCAGAAAACAGGGCTAGAGGCAGGTTTGGCTGCCTACCAGCAGGAGCGAGAGCGAAAACCAACAGCAAAAGCTAACCCTAGCTCTCGCTTTATTTCCGTCATTTGCGATTCACACGGGTAAACATTTGAATTGATAAATTCGACCCGTTGTGAAACAAATCGCAGATGACGATTACTCTAAACCGCCAGATGAAACATCCATCGCCGTAAATTTTATCGATGCAAACGATCGCTTCGCACGCGATGACGGGAAGTAACGAATGACCGAATCCAAATCCGAATCCACGAATTGAGCGATGGATGAAGGGATGGATGTCAGGTGTAAACTGAGACAGTCGGGGATATTTAAATTATATATGAATCCAGGTAGGCCTACATACGTCAGCACCCGATTCCTTCATATCGGCCAACACCCAATCGCAGACTCGATCCACCTGGGTGAGAGAGGAACGTGTGCAACATATATAAAATGAAATAATTTGCACGCCTTTATATAAATAGAATTATAAAATATCCGATCGTCGGCCAATTAAAACACGATCGCAACAATTATTCACGCATGTAAGGATGCGCAAGGCGCGATCTCCGAAAATGTGTTCAAGCCCGATCCAATAGTCGTCCAATCCTTGCGTCGCTTATCTTGTGCTGACACTTGTCGCGACTAAATCGCCAGAGAAACATAGAAGCGTGTGAGCGAGTGATTGAGAAGAGTACTGCTGAACAATTTTGCAAAGATATTTTTTCACAAAATCGTAAGGGTACAAACCATCAACGGAAACGAGGGGAAAATATGTTGAGCGAGTCGTTCGACCAATCACGGACTTAAAAACTTGGCGGTTAAAAAAACTTAAAAACTTGGCTGTGCAGGCAGAGGGAGCCCTATATAGTTCCCTGGAACTTGGGCCCCACCCACCGCAGAGGGCGCGTCTCTAGACTACAATTCGGGCGGCAAAGCCGCCAGATTTTCAAGTTGGGCTATTGCCGGTCCGCTCGTCGCTTTGTTGGTGCTATGACACGTTAAGCGGTAGTGGTGAACAAGTCACGGCATATAGGAAGCAAGTTTCGCGACTCTCTCGGTCGTCCAACCTTACGAACTTAGGTATTTCGAACACAACTACCATGTAAAGTTGCTTGCTGAAAATAAAAAGATTCACAGGGCAGCTCGTTCGCGAATAAGTTTTTTCTGAGACGTTAAGTTAAGCAGCTTTCTTGTTTAAAAGGCCGGGCGGAGATTCAAACTGTGTCAGACAGTGCAGGGGCTCCGAAGCTTGCAGCTCCAGGCGACGATGACAGGGATGCAGTTTAGTGGACCGTTTTCAAAAGTTTCTGAAGACCCAGACATATATGCCTGAAAACTCAACAATGCAAATCGGGCGTGGCGGACTTCAAACAAAGTAAGATGGTAAAATGAGGCGGTGGCGCACCACAACAGTCTTGTGAAGATCTTCAACCTTTTACGTCACCTTGAATCGCCAGAAAACGCTAACGCTGCATTCCGACAAGCACCACCAACCCATCATGTTACTCATGAGTGCGTATAAAGAGCGCGAGTATCAGAGGCGGCACAGAAAAGCGTCACGATAATGAAGGAGGAAAACAATTTAATTCGCTTGCTAAAACCCTAAAACCCTAAACCCTAAAACCCTAAACCCTAAAACCCTAAAAATACTCACATACAGTCCCTTGCGAAGGCCTTGGCTGCCATGGAACAGCTAGTCACAAAACTAGCATAACACAACCGGGCATGAACACTACATACAAAACACAGTAACAAACAGTAAACATAAACAGAAATACTAAACAGAATCACCTTTATTCCAAGAGGTTGCTCCCTTGAATAACATTGGATATCACTCCGAGGAAACACTTGGATATCACTCTGAGGATACATTGGATATCACGCTGAGGAAACATTGGATACAACTCTGAGGAAACATTGGATATCACTTTGAGGATACACTGGATAGAACTCTGAGGATACATTGGATATCACTCTGAGGATACATTGGATATAACTCTGAGGATACATTGGATATCACGCTGAGGATACACTGGATATAACTCTGAGGAAACATTGGATATCATGCTGAGGATACATTGGATATAACTTTGAGGATACTGAGGATACACTGGATATAACTCTTGAGGAAACATTGGATATCACGGCGAGGAAACATTGGATATAACTGAGGAAACATTGGATATCACGGTGAGGATACATTGGATATAACTCTGAGGAAACATTAGATACCAGTAACCCTCAACTCCACATACATTCAACTAAGGTTCCGAGTGCAATTTAATCCATGGCGACGCGGAAGGATTGCGTGATTTCAAATCAGCAAGCATGGAGAGAGGGAGAGCCATATTTTGCTCTTCCCGATTATATAGGTTAATATAGGTAATATAGGTTAATATCGATATTATATAGGTTAATATAGGTTATATCGATAATATAGGTTGGCCCGCCTGGCTCGTTTCTTATTTCCTGGACCTAACCCTCAATCCAATGTCTTTCGCTGGACGTGTTCGCCCTTTCGTTAGACTGCTTCAACTCAGGCATTTTACTTTCTTTTCTGACTTTTCTAATATCATTTCACAGTTTGTCCGACAGTATCCTTCCTGGGGGAGAAGGGCAACACCAGGTATGTTCCAAAAGTTGTCCTCTTCTGAAGCTGAGACTTGCATCGGTAGCATCGGAGCTGGCAAAATGCAGAGCGCTGAGCCTGAAATATCTAACTTCGGTAATCCTTTCGTCCCATGGTACCTATAGCTTCCTAATCTTTCCTAATCCTTTCGTCCCAATAGGTACCATAAAGTATGAGTTCTAGGCATATGCCGGAAAACTCAACAATGCAAATCGGGCGTGGCGTGTTCATGAAGGGACTGCACAACTTTATCGCAGAGGGATCTAGAGTTGATGCAATTGGTTATGTTGTAATTGTTGTGTGTACTTGCCAATAGCGGTCCTCGCTATTGAAGTTGCTCATCCTTGCCATCTCAGCACATCAGGTCCTAAAGCCGAAGAGTGAGAACTAATTGAGTCACATAGCATCCTTGTTGTCCCGAACAGTTCGTTGACTGGAGCGCATATGAGATATATGCAGAACACTAGAATCATAGCTCCCTTTGACTTTCGTCCCTGAGATACCAGTAACCCTCAACTCCACATACATTCAACTAAGGTTCCGAGTGCAATTTAATCCATGGCGACGCGGAAGGATTGCGTGATTTCAAATCAGCAAGCATGGAGAGAGGGAGAGCCATATTTTGCTCTTCCCGATTCACAATATAGGTTGGCCCACCTGGCTCGTTTCTTATTTCCTGGACCTAACCCTCAATCCAAGGTCTTTCGCTGGACGGTGTTCGCCCTTTCGTTAGACTGCTTCAACTCAGGCATTTTACTTTCTTTTCTGACTTTTCTAATATCATTTCACAGTTTGTCCGACAGTATCCTTCCTGGGGGAGAAGGGCAACACCAGGTATGTTCCAAAAGTTGTCCTCTTCTGAAGCTGAGACTTGCATCGGTAGCATCGGAGCTGGCAAAATGCAGAGCGCTGAGCCTGAAATATCTAACTTCGGTAATCCTTTCGTCCCATGGTACCGCCTATAGCTTCCTAATCTTTCCTAATCCTTTCGTCCCAATAGGTACCATAAAGTATGAGTTCTAGGCATATGCCGGAAAACTCAACAATGCAAATCGGGCGTGGCGTGTTCATGAAGGGACTGCACAACTTTATCGCAGAGGGATCGAGAGTTGATGCAATTGGTTATGTTGTAATTGTTGTGTGTACTTGCCAATAGCGGTCCTCGCTATTGAAGTTGCTCATCCTTGCCATCTCAGCACATCAGGTCCTAAAGCAAAAGAGTGAGAACTAATTGAGTCACATAGCATCCTTGTTGTCCCGAACAGTTCGTTGACTGGAGCGCATATGAGATATATGCAGAACACTAGAATCATAGCTCCCTTTGACTTTCGTCCCTGAGATACCAGTAACCCTCAACTCCACATACATTCAACTAAGGTTCCGAGTGCAATTTAATCCATGGCGACGCGGAAGGATTGCGTGATTTCAAATCAGCAAGCATGGAGAGAGGGAGAGCCATATTTTGCTCTTCCCGATTCACAATATAGGTTGGCCCGCCTGGCTCGTTTCTTATTTCCTGGACCTAACCCTCAATCCAAGGTCTTTCGCTGGACGTGTTCGCCCTTTCGTTAGACTGCTTCAACTCAGGCATTTTACTTTCTTTTCTGACTTTTCTAATATCATTTCACAGTTTGTCCGACAGTATCCTTCCTGGGGGAGAAGGGCAACACCAGGTATGTTCCAAAAGTTGTCCTCTTCTAAAGCTGAGACTTGCATCGGTAGCATCGGAGCTGGCAAAATGCAGAGCGCTGAGCCTGAAATATCTAACTTCGGTAATCCTTTCGTCCCATGGTACCTATAGCTTCCTAATCTTTCCTAATCCTTTCGTCCAAATAGGTACCATAAAGTATGAGTTCTAGTTCTAGGCATATGAGATGGTGCACCTCTGTTTGTGCCAAGTCTGGCCACACGCCTTAGCACTTTGTATCTATCCAAACCCGAAATTCATGCAATATAGCTTGTAGGGAAAACGGTGTAGTTGGAAGAGTTTTATAGATAATCAAGTTTTGTAAAGCCAAGGATTTAAAAATCAGTTAGACCTATACGTATCTTTATCGCCAACACGACAACCTGCCATGTGGATGCCTTGCCAAAGGTTAAATTGACCCTGAATATCACGCTTGCGACATTAGTGGGCATAGGGAATAGCTCGGTCATGAGATGTCGAATGCCCTTTTTTTTCGTTAGGGTCCTTACGCGATGAAGTTTTTTAAACCGCTGCAAAAACCTTTTGCCTGATTCCGACTGTTGGCATTCCTCGGAGTCCAGCAGAACCCTAACTGGGTTGGGGTTTCAATGTCCAAAAACGTGACATTCTGGCACATACATAGGTGCACCATCTCCTTAAAATATTAACGAGTGGCACCGTATCCGTCATACTTTGTCAGCTAGTTTTCCCGGCGTCGCCGGGTCACTTCGGAGGTTCTTTGGACACATGTTCCTGGTACCAGCTGATACAGTAACGTTGATATCATTTTTGTGCAACCAAGTCTCCGCCTACAGTGTCCGCGCGATTTAAAGCAACAATCGTATTTTATCCAACGGCCAGCAAGTCATTACTTCTTCTGAAATCAGCCGATCTTCTAGTGCGCAGCGAAACCGATTCGAAATCGATTGCTTAAACCGCTAGAATTTGGCAGTAGCGGATGTAAATTCGCAGCCGAATGAATTGCTTCTTGCGGGATTCCAATGAACAAGTTCCGAAGGTGCACAGCGTTGCCAATTGCTTAAAACCCGGATTCGAAAGGCCGGTCGTCTGAGTTTTGGCGCGCAAAGATTTGCTTATGTGGGTGACTTTTTGTGGCCTTTCATGTTCCGCAGGTATATTAAAAAGGAATCTTTTTACACCCATAACCTAATGTGTGAAAACGAAAGTGCACAAGGTATCACATATTAACGTAGATTCCAGAGAATTAAGCAGTTTCCGCTGGAAATTCCAACGAAATATGCAAATTCTGGCGACTGCCAATAAGGAAATGCTTACGGCATTAAAGCCAAATTCCAGCGTTTGGGCAACAGCTGGAAATTGCTTAAAATTTCGGTCCGAGTCCAGCGCTGATTTCTTATTTTGAAGTTGCTTAAAATCGGGTGGGCACTGTAATTCTTCCAGATCTTTCAGCATACAATGGCTTTGTTGGTGCTATGACACGTTAAGCGGTAGTGGTGAACAAGTCACGGCATATAGGAAGCAAGTTTCGCGACTCTCTCGGTCGTCCAACCTTACGAACTTAGGTATTTCGAACACAACTACCATGTAAAGTTGCTTGCTGAAAATAAAAAGATTCACAGGGCAGCTCGTTCGCGAATAAGTTTTTCTGAGACGTTAAGTTAAGCAGCTTTCTTGTTTAAAAGGCCGGGCGGAGATTCAAACTGTGTCAGACAGTGCAGGGGCTCCGAAGCTTGCAGCTCCAGGCGACGATGACAGGGATGCAGTTTAGTGGACCGTTTTCAAAAGTTTCTGAAGACCCAGACATATATGCCTGAAAACTCAACAATGCAAATCGGGCGTGGCGGACTTCAAACAAAGTAAGATGGTAAAATGAGGCGGTGGCGCACCACAACAGTCTTGTGAAGATCTTCAACCTTTTACGTCACCTTGAATCGCCAGAAAACGCTAACGCTGCATTCCGACAAGCACCACCAACCCATCATGTTACTCATGAGTGCGTCTGAAGAGCGCGACTATCAGAGGCGGCACAGAAAAGCGTCACGATAATGAAGGAGGAAAACAATTTAATTCGCTTGAACGGTGCCGGGATGAAGAATTTACAAAAGCAGAAAACAGGGCTAGAGGCAGGTTTGGCTGCCTACCAACAGGAGCGAGAGCGAAAACCAACAGCAAAAGCTAACCCTAGCTCTCGCTTTATTTCCGTCATTTGCGATTCACACGGGTAAACATTTGAATTGATAAATTCGACCCGTTGTGAAACAAATCGCAGATGACGATTACTCTAAACCGCCAGATGAAACATCCATCGCCGTAAATTTTATCGATGCAAACGATCGCTTCGCACGCGATGACGGGAAGCAACGAATGACCGAATCCAAATCCGAATCCACGAATTGAGCGATGGATGAAGGGATGGATGTCAGGTGTAAACTGAGACAGTCGGGGATATTTAAATTATATATGAATCCAGGTAGGCCTACATACGTCAGCACCCGATTCCTTCATATCGGCCAACACCCAATCGCAGACTCGATCCACCTGGGTGAGAGAGGAACGTGTGCAACATATATAAAATGAAATAATCTGCACGCCTTTATATAAATAGAATTATAAAATATCCGATCGTCGGCCAATTAAAACACGATCGCAACAATTATTCACGCATGTAAGGATGCGCAAGGCGCGATCCCCGAAAATGTGTTCAAGCCCGATCCAATAGTCGTCCAATCCTTGCGTCGCTTATCTTGTGCTGACACTTGTCGCGACTAAATCGCCAGAGAAACATAGAAGCGTGTGAGCGAGTGATTGAGAAGAGTACTGCTGAACAATTTTGCAAAGATATTTTTTCACAAAATCGTAAGGGTACAAACCATCAACGGAAACGAGGGGAAAATATGTTCAGCGAGTCGTTCGACCAATCACAGGCCCAAAAACTTAAAAACTTGGCTGTGCAGGCAGAGGGAGCCCTATATAGTTGGGGTTTGTTGCTGTTCCAACTTTATTGTGCCACGTGCAGTAATGAGCTGGCAGTATGCTCGGAGCCCCACGTGCATTCGTGAGCCAGCAGTATGCTCGGAGCCCCACGTGAGCGGCCTCGGAGCGCTCGGATAGCTCCACGTGCATTAGTGAGCGGCGTATGCTCGAGCCCCACGTGCATTAGTCGAGCGGTATGCCTCCAGCCCCACGTGCATTAGTGAGCCGGCGGTATGCTCGGAGCCCCACGTGCATTAGTGAGGCGATGCCGGAGCCCCACGGCATTAGTGGTGCTGCCGGAGCCCCACGTGCATTCATGAGCCGGCAGTATGCTCGAGCCCCACGTGCATTAGTGAGCCGGCGTATGCTGCCCCGTGCATTAGTGAGTGGCCGTATGCTCAGCCCCACGTGCATTAGTGAGTCGGGCAGTAGCCGAGCCCCACGTGCATTCATGAGCCGGCAAGATGCTCGGAGCCCCACGTGCATTAGTGAGCCGGCTGGCGTCTCAGCCCCACGTGCATTAGTGAGCCGGCGTATGCTCGGAGCCCCACGTGCATGCATGAGCCAGCGATGCTCGGGAGCCCCACGTGCATTAATGCTCGGAGCCCCACGTGCATTCATGAGCCGGCGTATGCTCAGGCCCACGTGCATTAGTGAGCCGGCCATCAGGCCACGTGCTGAGCCCCACGTGCATTAGTGGTGGCGGTATGCTCGGAGCCCCACGTGTGTATGCTCAGGCCCCACGTGCATTAGTGGTGGCTGCTCGGAGCCCCACGGTATGCTCCCCCACGTGCATGCATGAGCCGGCGGTATGCTCGGAGCCCCACGTGCATTAGTGAGGCGGTAAGATGCTCGGAGCCCCACGTGCATTCGTGAGCCGGCAGTATGCTCGGAGCCCCACGCGCATTTATTGCGTGACATAACAATCCGTTGAGAAGAACGAAAATGTGAATATAAATGCAGCCCTGCGGGTTTCGCCATAGAGCCTGTGAAACTGGTCTTGCGCGCAAACATACTCACGTATTGAAAGCTTTTGGTGCCGTAAGATCCACCACAGGACTGCTAGTGATGGGGCAACTTACTTTTTCCAGCAAAGCAATGGATTAATACTTTCCCTCCACCTTCAATGGCATGCGCGCACACGACGGACAACTCAAGCGCAACTGTGCATGCCTTCGTGAGTGTTTTGTCGCTCGCGCCCCCCTAAACCACTGGTCGGTCAGTTAGGTAGACTTGGGACGACGAGTCTGTACTGCTACGAACCTCGTTTATAAAGGCGAAACAAGCCGCGAAGTGAACGGCTAAGTCTGCTTCGGGGTTGTCCAACACCTGCGTTTGACCGAGGACAGTAAGTGTCAACCACTCTCGAACGCGGAATTCTTTAGCGTTCTTCGGGACATGACCGAAGCGACAATCTATCTCTCCTCATAGCTTAGAATGCCATTTATCCAGCCGATGCCAACTTCAAAGTTGAATCAAGAGAATCAAAGGCGGCCGAAGTTACCCAGTGACGGTAAAACGAGCAAACAAGGGTGTCAGCGAGTGAGGTGAGTGAGCGATGATTCCGCCCAAGCGATCTCGCGTCGACACCGGCGCCATGTCGTTTAAACAGAAGGTGTTCGTACCTCAACAGATTTGTAGGTTAATAGTTCAGGGAAGGCAGCTTTGATACTGGAGGCGACGCACAGGACAAAAGTGATACCAATTGCTTCAAAAGGGCTTTATTATGCGCAGCCTGCGAGCGGTGGGTGGCATAGCATAGTATGTTAGCTGGCCACCACGAACTGCTATGATATGAAGTCCCGCGCGACTGCATATTTCAACGCAATTTTCGTGAGGTTCCGCGTAGGTTGCCCGTCCCAGTTCGATGTGCATACGCATGTCAAGTCCAAACGTGCGGGTAACGTTATGATCAGGTTATATGTATCAAGTGATGATGTTGAAACGCACCCCGTATGAGCCGAGATAGACCTCAGGAAATATCTCCGCCGGAATCCTGTCCTCTTTCAAAAGTTTTGCTGGCACACAAATACAAAGAAAGCGGCTGTGAGTTTGTGTTCTACAACGTGAAGTATGTGTTATTACTTTCGTTTCATCTTTAGCTACTGGTTATGTAAAGCGACTTGCCTCAAGGAAATCGGGGACAGTATGACGCCGCGCTACTGGTAGCAAAGGTGGGAAAGGCAAGTGTGGAACGACTGGTCCGGACACCAGATTGATTAAGCTCCACACGAAAAACTTCTGAGGACTCTAAGCGCCAGTTGCTGGAAGATTTCCGCGAGAGCGCGACAAACAACTACTTGCTGACGTTCCTTACGGCAGAGGAACTTGTTGCAAACCCTGCTGCAAGCAGCATTCTCGACTCGAGCTGTGCTCACATTTGTACTTGATCAGTCTCTGGGAGGAAAATTTCCTCCATCATCAGTGCATCAACGTCGGGATAAAGAGCGCCGGTAACCTGGATAGCGTGCGGAGAAGCGTCGGAGGGTGCAAGGTGCCGGATAGCCTGGCGACGTATATTCAACTTTATTTTGTCGTCAGCGGATGGATATGCAGGTCCACGAGATCTGCAGCAGGAGTTTTTTATGGCGCTGGCTTTCGCAAAGGTGACGGTATTGCTTTCAGATTTCCGACAAGGATATTTTGTCCTTTAATTGTACAGTGTTTCCAAGGGAGGTTTTTCAGGACGCTTGTGAAGAAAGGCACGGCGCGTCGTCTCACGTCTGACAAAGTGATGGGGACTAAAGTTTCTTCCCTCGCAATAGTCAACTGCACCCAAACCGCCAGCAATACGATGTTATATCAACACTTCAGTAATATAGAACACACCTCTCGATAGTGCTTGGATGAGTGTGCAGTGATGAAATCCATGGGAACCGGTGGAAAACTTTTCAATCCACACTCACGATGAAACACCTGACGGTTTTTCCAAACCTCCAGATCAAACATCTACGAGCGAGAAATCCCATCGATGCGGCCAATTGACGAAAATATGTACGAATGCCCGAATTCAAATCCGTTTTTACCGTTAAATGACGCTTTATTTCCGTCATTTGCGATTCACACGGGTAAACATTTGAATTCGACCCGTTGTGAAACAAATCGCAGATGACGATTACTCTAAACCGCCAGATGAAACATCCATCGCCGTAAATTTTATCGATGCAAACGATCGCTTCGCACGCGATGACGGGAAGCCAAGAATGACCGAATCCAAATCCGAATCCACGAATTGAGCGATGGATGAAGGGATGGATATCAAGTGTAAACTGAGACAGTCGGGGATATTTAAAATTATATATAAATCCAGACCGGCCTACATACGTCAGCACCCGATTCCTTCATATCGGCCATCACCCAATCGCAGACTCGATCCACATGTGTGAGAGAGGAACGTGTGCAACATATATAAAATGAAATAATCTGCACGCCTTTATATAAATAGAATTATAAAATATCCGATCGTCGGCCAATTAAAACACGATTGCAACAATTATCCACATATGTAAGGATGCACAAGGTGCGATCCCCGAAAACGTGTTCAAGCCTTATCTGATCATCGACCAGTTACAACACGAATGCAACAATTATTCACGCATGTAAGGATGCGCAAGGCGCGATCTCCGAAAATGTGTTCAAGCCCGATCCGATAGTCGTCCAATCCTTGCGTCGCTTATCTTGTGCTGACACTTGTCGCGACTAAATCGCCAGAGAAACATAGAAGCGTGTGAGCGAGTGATTGAGAAGAGTACTGCTGAACAATTTTGCAAAGATATTTTTTCACAAAATCGTATAAGGGTACAAACCATCAACGGAAACGAGGGGAAAATATGTTCAGCGAGTCGTTCGACCAATCACAGGCCCAAAAACTTAAAAACTTGGCTGTGCAGGTAGAGGGAGCCCTATATATTGCCATCAGCAGGAACATCCGCGCCAGAAGCCTCTACCCAATTACGGGCAGGAGACCCTGGCGCAGTCCGCAGCAGCAGCACAGAGTACAAGAGTTCATTGGCAGCAGGCAGAACAGGGGTGTCAGCAGCAGTCAGGTCAAACAGGGGTGCAAATGCTGACGACTGCAACGTGAAGAGCTGCTGCAGCTCGGATACCAATTGAGAAAAAATGTCCGAAGCTGATGTCTCGTCCCCACGGAATTTTGCAGCTTTGTCGCCCAGTACTTTCGTTGCTGCGGTTTTGGAACTTTGAACGTCAAATGAATCTCTGCGCAACCGGTGCACAAGGGTGGCAGCCGCAGTCGAAGCTTCTGACGCAGCCGAATCCAAATGCGGAGTCGTGGGCGTGGCTGCGTTTAACGCTCCAACATCATCAAAAATTGTTGCTAACTTACGCGCCCTAGCGCGTGTACGTGGTCTCTGCGGTGTATCCATCTCCAAAATGACGGTGAGATGGGGAGCGTGGGCTAGTGTGGCGGTAGTAGTCAAATTAGTAGACGCAGCGGCCAATTCCTGCAGAAGTCTCAGCGATAAAAACAACATCAAACAGGTCATGAGCCGATTGGCTAAAAGTGGTTGCGACCCACAATACGCGGAATGCCCTCTCCACCGGCCAGGTGAAACGTAAAAAGAAGCCATAGCGAGCGACGATACTGCTGCCGAAAAATGTTCCAAACTGATCTCCACCTCAAGGAGAGGCCATACTGCCTAAGGGGGCGCCCACCCCATCTATGTGTCAAAACTTAGCCAATCATGGCAACAGCTAGGCGCTGTGCCATCAGAATTACCGGGAAAGTGGTGACGCGCATAACCTGCGAGAACAGGTGTTCCGCTCGGTGAAAACGAACTGGCTAAGCTCCCATAAACAGTCCGGCCGAGTGCTTTTATCATGCATCTCGGAAACCCGGATAATACGAAATAATGACTGACAGTACAGTACTACTGTACTGTCATCCTAGCTACTAGCGGAGTCACGGTTCCGATCAGAGACAGGTCAGGCTAGGGGCTATCAGAGCCCATAATAATAACCCTGAACCTAAAGTCCAGCAGTGCATCCAGCTACGACTACTGGTGGCTTGGTGAACTCTGGCCCCGCGTTGTCTTCTTATCCCCTTTCCAACCCGGGGTGCGCCGGGCCTCCCACGCCCTCCGTGACCACGCAATACCCCTACCCCGCAGGCTCCCAAAGCTACCAGAGGATGCTTATGCCACCTCCCGCGTACCCTACGCAGCTACCCGTCCGGTCTCCCTACCCAACTGGGGGGGACTACGTATCCCCGAGGGAGATTGCTATGCAAGATGAGCTCCTCCGCCAGAACGAAACCGCCTACCGTGAGCGGATGCAAGCAATTGAGGACCGTGAACTCGAACTCGCGCGTGCCCGCGCCATTGAACGTTTCAAGCAAGAGCAAAGGCGCTGGGGAGGCTTCTAGGCAGTAGTTCTGCTATCCATTACAGACAGAGAGTCTGACCGAAACCTGCAACCTGTATCGCAATGTGCGCATGAGTGCACCTTGCATATATCATCGTGCGTAGAGCTCTTTCGTATGAAGTAATATTACATCTTAAGTATTTGTTGTGCTTGCCTTACTAGAGCTTATTTCCAGGTAGCTAGATTTCCATCTCGGGAGAACTTGGAATTGCACATATTGCATTTTGTGTTGCATACCCTACGTTTTGTACGGCATATACTTTATTATAACCTTGTGAATAAGTACACACATGTTAGACTTGTATTCTCAATTTCGGGACCCATTTTCAGAATTAAGAATGTGCAATTAGCGCATGATTCTAGCATCACCGAGCGCTAAACCCTAAATCATCGTTCACATATCAACTTGGATAGGAGCATATCATCACATACAAACTTTTTAAAACTTCTATACAACTTATATTGTAAAATACAAAAATTATGCAAAGTCTACCAACTAATTTTGCTTACCATCCACAATGAGACCTTTCATGGAAATCATCAATTGTCTTTACATTAATCAATGAAAATCGCAATAGGAAAATATATCGATACGAAAAGTTGCTGTCGGAAACTTGGTTGGTTGAATAATATAACGAATATTGTGTCTTCGGTTCTTCAAAGTTATTGGATGTAAGCTGTGAAGGTGTCTACTCACTTTCCGCTGATCTTGACGGCCCGAAGCATGTGTGCTTGGATTTTACAGGCCGATGTGAACAGCGTCTTGTTTGTTGTTCGTCGTCGCACAATCTTCATATGGACCCTGTTTCATGCTTTCTCGGCGCTGCTAGCTCGGGATCTGGTCATCGTTGCCAAGTTTGGTTTTTGTCAGAACACCTGTTTTTTGTTATTTGCAGGCACAACACCTTCCGTATGGCCACCTCTTCGTGTTTTAATGTTTGGTAACATTGTGTGCATGCCATGTCTGCGCTTTTATGGTTTAAAATACCGATATGATTTGTGTAGGACATGATGCGCCGTGTGAAGTTGTTCCAAGAGGTAGCAGAGCGTCTTGGGCCCTACCCTACCTTGGTCTTAGGTGGCCATGCTACCTCACCCAGTGTTTAGTAAATCCGCTTCCCAAGCTGACTTGTAATCTTTTGTGCAGGTTGTTTTTCGTTCACCGACTGACAACAAATGTCGTTCATCATCCAGGTGCTGCGGGAGTATCGCCCGAGGCTCCGGGATCTTGGCAGAGGAGGATGCGCCCGCCACCTAGGATCTTTGTGTAAAACCGGCCATTGTACCGCATTGGGTCGGTATGAAATTCATGTTCTGCACGGCGTTGTTCTTTATTAGATCGGCACGGGCGACTATTCATCGGGTAACTCTTACTTTCAGGGATAGGATAGTAACATTTGAAAGGTATTTCTCTTTGCATGCAACTAACCTGCCCTCCATTCTTGCTATTGTCTTGCGTAAATTTTGCTTTCCCGCAGTTCATGAAATTTGTTAAGTTCATAAAATTCTGAATTCCCGCAGCTCGTTGAATTGGTAAAGAACTTAGTTCACAGATCTGCTCTTTTTAAGATCAACCAAATATTGTATTCACCTGCGGACGGCTGAAATGTGGATTTTTACTGTGCGGTGTAGGTGGATCATGACCAAATTTTGATAAAAGTTGATAACGACAGTTGTCAACATTCAATTTATTAAATAGTTTACCATATGTACCTTAATATATATGAATGACATATATACTAAGACTACCATGGAGTTGGTAGTTTTCCATGTGTACCAAGAAAAAGTAGCCATAATAAAACTCTTTTAACATTTCGGTCGGAACATCTCAGAAAATCGCATTTCTTATCAACTTTAACACATAAGTGTTGCAAGGGCTATTTCATTTTCACAGGCGACACAATCACAATCACCGTCTCTACTAGTGTGGTTCGATTCCCAACATATCCCAATCGTGCATAGCTGCTACCATCTGCGTATGGTTTTCAGCTTATCGGTCCCCTTTAAGATCTAAAGCCCCCTCTCAGTAAAAGCATATGCAAATGGCCAGAATATTGCATATGATTATGGTATGTCATACTGCCATATCTTGGCATACTAGCATTTCAACACACGTTGTCAAACCTACATCGCACTGTCACTGTCTATCATATGAATACGTTTGTGCCTCCTGGTATAATTTTAGCGTTGTGTTAATGCTCACTGATCTCTCAACAACTGCTTGTTATATTACCTGCTTCAGCAAATCATATCTTAACATGGGTTGTAAAATTTTGTATGCTCCATTATAGACATTACTAGTAAACGTCCCTCTTTTTCCGCGCCCATGCTTCAATTGCACATCTTCGACAGCATGTTACTACACTGTGCCCCGCCTGCAATGGTCATGTCTTTCATGCAACTTGCAACGGACCTGATATTCTGCACTCTTCACACAGGTAGCGGCATAGTAAACTCCCCAGCTGCAGAAAGGCCTTCGATCACAGGTGCGCATCGTTCGCACAGGGTAGGATGCTCTGAGATAATGCCGACCTTGTCCTGTAGAAAATGATCCCACATCATGGTTAAATTGGAGCCTGCGGAATTTTAGAGGTTTCCGTGCTGGTAGATCGATCAGGGTTTCCTGAGCCGTCACATCAAATCAGCAGCTGAGTTAGATCTGAAGGCTTTACACACGATAGTATTTAGGAGTTCCCACAACGGGAATCCACAGCTCTGCTCTTTTGCCTTCGCAAAAGAAGTTCACAAGAAAATTTCCTCGCAAGAAATTTATAGTGCGACACACTGCAAAATTCATCCCACATTTAAACGTCACTGTGGAAGTCTAAACCTCTTGACGACTTACGACAATGTCTGATCAAGAACGTGAGCAAGTCGCGTCGGAAAACAACTTTGGCGCGACCGATCAAACGGCGCCAAAGACCGTATGGAAGTCTTGTTGCAGCAACAGGGCGCTATGATGAAGCTTATGATGGAGCAGATGAAGACTCTCGCAGCGAGAGTTGAAGTCGCGGAGGAGGCGGCAGCGAAAGCCGCTTCCCAGGCTGGTGGTTCCGCTCAGAGCGGAGACGCGGAGTTGGAGGAATTGAAGAAACTCCCGTACGTCCCACATGTTGAAGGGAATCCGTTCCCTACGCGACCTGCTACACGGGAGACCGACATGCCGCAGATGTACGATCTCTACAACGACAAGACCTACGACGCCCTCTCCAAACGTACCAATTCTTCAATGCGTTACGAGCAGTTGGTGCTTGCCCCTGCGCCTTCGTACATGCACGATGCGATCGCGTTCTCCGAGACGACCTTAGACCGGTGTCAGGAAGAGAAAGACCCCCCATCGGTGGAGGAGTTGAGTGGTGCGTTTACAACGCCCACAACACGTTCAAGGGCGTTTTCGCTCTTCTCAGCAATCGCTACACCATGTTACAGCTCAGAGCGAGCATGGAGACTGGCGCAACCTCTCACGGCGGAGCTGAGGCGCTGCGGGCGAAGCTGGCCTTCATCGAGGAGAAGGTGTACGCAGGCAACCACGGGCTGGTGAGCGACTCAGTGCTCACTAAGTGGTTGAAGGAATTCGACACCACGAAGGCGAAGGCTGTGATGCAGACCCACGCCAAGGCCAGCGCCAAAGTTTCGACTTTTCGTGACCGTCAAGGAGGCAAAGGCAAAGGCACAGCGGGCAGTCGAGCTGGCAAAGGTGAAGGTGGCCGCGGCAGCGGCGAGGGAGGTAAAGGGTCAGGGCTTGGGCGAGGCGCCCAAGCCCAGACCTAACTTTCCAATCAGGAAAGTGTTGGACGCCTTCCGCCCCTCCGGGCGTCTAACGGGAAGAGCCCACCCTGCAGGAAAGGGTGTGGAGCAGAAGGGGGGCATGGCGCGCAGCTGGCGCGAATTCCGAGGTAATGCAGTGGATCAGCAAAGGGGCAATAAGGATGCGCTGGGTCGACAAGGCGCCTCTGCCTTTCGATCACGGAGTGTCGTTGGGCGACGCCACCCCTCCGCAGCTGGAGTGGATGGCTGCAGAGACCGAGCAGTGTCTCAGGACGGGCGCATGGGTACGAGCGAGGAGGCGACGACATGTCTCCCGAGTGTTCGTGGTGCCGAAGCCGGGGACGAACAAGTGGCGTCTAGTGATGGACTTCCGCTGGTTGAACGCGCACTACGTCAAGTCCCGCTGCAAGATGGAGACGCTCAAGAAGCTGCGACGGCTCGCCAAGCCGAACGACTGGTGCATCAGCTTCGACCTCTAGGACGGCTACCACGTCGTGGGGATCGACACCGCCCTCCAGGAGTACATGCAGTTCGACGTGCGGGGGGAGTTATTCCAGTGCGGCGCCCTTCCCTTCGGCTGGAACGACTCGCCCCGCATCTTCGTCAAGGTAATGAAAGTGCTCGTGGAGTGCCTGCGTTCTCCGCGATCCGCGGAGGATCGGCAAGAGGTGCGGAAGCTGCAAAGCGGATGCAAGGTGCGACGGCGCTGGGCAGTTCGCAGGCGAGCTGGAGGATGCGGCCGCGAGGAGCACCAGCAGGGAGCGCGGGTGCTCCCCTACATGGACGACTTCCTGCTGCTGCTAAGCAGCAGGATCGAGGTGCTCAGGGCGCGCGAGCTGACATCTCGGGTCTTGGTGAGACTCGGGTTGTCGCGCAACGAGAAGAAGGGGCAATGGGAGCCAACGCAGCTGGTGGAGCACCTCGGGCTGGAGGTGGACCTAAAGGCGGGACAGTTCCGCGTGACACCGGCGAGGCTGCAGAAGACCCACCTGCAGTCCAAGGCGCTTCTCAGCGAAGCGTCGCGACAGCAAAGGTGGCTCCCAGCCTGGAAGCTGGCAGCATTCACGGGGCTTGGCGTATCTGGAAGTTCCTCCGGCGAGATTGTATCTCAGGGAGCTGCACTTCTTGCTCTCCACAAGGCGGGGATGGGGCGCGAAGGTGACTCACACGGCAGGCGTGGAGCGACATCGAGTGGTGGCTCAGGCTGCTGGCTCAGAGCCGGTGGAACGGTCGCAAGATCTGGCGCAGCCCCACGAGAGCGAAGGTGCACACCGACGCGTCTCTGTTCGCATGGGGCGGAGTGCTGAACCTGAAGCATGCGGCGAGAGGATTCTGGCCCGACGAGCTACGGCACCTCCACATCACGCACCTGCAGTTGGAGGCCGTGTACAAGACGGTGCAGTCCTTCCTGAGAGAGCTCACCAGCAAGGTGGTGCGCCTCTACTGCGACAACCAGGCGGTGGTGGCCATGCTCTCGCACTTCACGTCGCGCAACCCGGAGCTGATGCGGCGGATGCGGCGCCTGTGGATCCTGCTGGACTTAAACGACATCCAGCTCCAGGCGAGATACATCAGAAGCGAGGCAACTGAGTGGGCCGACTGCTTGTCTCGGGACCGGGACCTGGACGAGTGGCGGCTGAAACGCAGGTGTTTTCAGTGGGCAGAGCGGGAGTGGCATCGGCACACCGTGGACCGCTTCGCCTCGGAGCTCTCCGCCCAGCTGCCCCGCTACTACGCACAGTGGCACGACCCGGGGTACGAGGGCGTGGACTCTTTGGCCTTTTCCTGGCTAGGAGAGGTCAATTGGGTGAACCCCCCGTGGTCCCTCCTCGACGAGGTGGCGCACAAGCCGCGGGAGGAAGGGTGCGCTGCTACGGTAGTGGCACCCTCTACTGGCCGGGGCAGATGTGGTTCCAGCAGCTGGAGGCCATGGCCGACGAGGTGGTGATCCTGCCTAGGAGCAGGGACCTCTTTACTCCCAGCCGGGTGGGAGGGTCCGAGCTGCTCGGGGCCTCAAGCTGGGACGGCGTCATGTTTCGCATCTCCGCCTCCCGGTGAGCCATTACCTGCAGGATGGGAGGCGGGCAGCCAAGCACGCTCCGCAGACGGAGCTGGCTGTTGGCTGCAAGGTGAACGTGTACTGGCCCCAAGATGATGCCTGGTACCCCGGCACAGTGGGTGTCACGGGGCCTGACGGCCTGACCCACATTGCCTACGAGGACGGTGACAAGGTGGACCCGGACACCGCGTAGGCCGGCGGAGACGGGCGTCTCCATGCGCAGGGAGCACATCAGCATCACAAAACAGTGATGCGGTGCAGTTTGAGACAAGCTGGGCTGCTACATCCTGCTCATCTCGAGTTAGAGGTGATCATGCACATGGTGCAGACTTTCTTAAAGGAACTGAGGGGGAGGACGGTACTGCTGAGGTGCGACAACCAGGCGGTGGTGCAGACGATAGCACACCTCACTTCGAGGGACCCAGCGTTGATGCGGGGGATGCGGAGACTATGGCTCTTGCTTGACTTGCACAACATCGAGCTCACGACGCAGTACATTTGGGGCGACGCCAACGCGTGGGACGACTGATTGCCCTGGGACGGGGACATTTATGACTGGTGGTTGAAATCGCTGGTGGTTCAACTGGGTCAAGGAGCAGTGGGGAGAGCACACGGTGGACCGCTTCGCCTCCAACATCTCCGCTCAGCTTCGCAGGTACTCCCTGCCCCACTGACGCGACTCTCATTGCGAGCGGATCAACCTCTGGCGCAGAGAGAACAACTGGGTGGACCCCCGTGGGGGCTGTTGGATCAGGTGGCCCAGAAGCTGCGGGAGGGGGTTGCCACAGCGACAGTGGTGGCATCACATTGGCCAGGGCAGCCCTGGTACAGAGCGCTGGAGGCTCTTGCCTCCGAGGTAGCTGAGTTATCCTAGAGTAGGTGACATCCTCACAAGTGTACAAGCAAGAGTATGGACAGCTACAGTTTCAGCACTGCACTTTAGCACTTCCCACGTTACCCGACCAAGAATCTCTGCTGTGTTGCAATGACTGCAGATGCACAGTAGGACAAAAAATGGACTGTGGAAAAACAATTAAGAATTCACAAATAGGCTTTCATTCATGCTGCACAAAAGATAAAAGCTAATCATTTAATGAATGCCAAGCTGTGTGCCTTTTTGGGAATGAGATGACACAGAGACAACAGGACTCTTCCTCAATTATTCATTGTTGGCCAAGTCATAGAGTAAAGATCACCAGAGGGGTGGAGGGGATGTGGGATATTTCTGTGAACTAACCGAGTGATTCCAACAGCGCTCACACTTGATGCCCTCTGCCTCGACCACCCCGACTACGATGGAGCCTGCCCCCTCCACAGATGCCGTGCTACAGTAGGTTGGGCACCGCGCTTTCACTTCCTCCTCAGCTCCCACTGTCTCGACCTGGCACGCACTCAAATCTCCCCTCCTCCCTCTTAGACCCCGAGGTATTCGGAGAGCATTCCAAATCAGTTTCCTATCCTCGACTGGGCAGAATAGCTTGAACACAACGCACGTGTGTACTCAGACATGATGCAGGACAGTACAAACTAAAAGTGCTGGTCCCTCACATATTAACATTCTGGTAGAGCCCACCACATCAGGCCAACAATACCTCCATCCGAAAAATGATGTTCATCCTGATTCAGTCCACAGCAGTGCCGCTGGCGGAGACTTACATTTAAGCATAATCGGCATTCTGTCTGTGGCAGTGCCGCTGGTCGGGAGCGTATCTAAGGCACTCATCCTCCTGCCTGTGGCAGTACCCCTGGCGGGGCTCACCTGAGACAAAGTCGTCATCCTGTCTGCGGCAGTGCCGCAAGCGGGGGCTCACCTCTGAGACATAGCCCTCACGCCATCTATGGACCGCTGGCGGGAACGCCTGACACATTGTCATCATTCTGTGTGCGGCAGTACCGCTGGCGGAGGCTCACCTGATACATAGTCATCATCCTCTCTGTGACAGTGCCGCTGACAAGGATTTACCTGAGACATAGGTGTCATTCTGTCTGAGGCTGTGCCAGCAACAGACACTCACCTGAGACATAGTCCTCATCCTGTCTGCAACAGTGCCGCCGGCGGGGGCTCACCTGAGACATAGTCCTCATCCTGTCTGTAGTAGTGCTGCTGGCGGGTGCTCACCTGAGACATGCTCCTGATTCCTTCTGTGCGAGTGCTGCTGACATGTGCTCACCTGGGATACAATAAAAATGTATCGAAGCTCATCTACATCGCTGGCAGCCTGCACCATGCTTGCGAGACGTCCCGCGAGCGCAGCATCCGTAGCATGAAGCACCACCTGTGCACCTTACCCTCCCCCTACCCTGCGCTGTGACATCTTGACATGTGACAGGGTTCTGCTGTGCTCTCCATCGCATCACATACCGCCACACCAATGGCCACCAAAAATGCTGTGGCGCCGGCTGCTGCCTGCCTTCGCACCCATAACACTCAAGTGCCGTCAGCTCTTCTCAGCAAGGCTTGAAGGTGATTCATTCTAACGCAGAGGAACCGCATCCACACTAATCTCTCTCTAGCTCAACCCTATGAGGGTGAGGTAGGGTCGTAAAGCTCCCTTGGGGCGCCGGGAACTTTTGTATGCATCTCTAAAAAGAAAGCTGGGTGAAGAAGGATAAGAAAAATGCTGAAGATTTAGATATGTGCGTAAGCGGAGGCCTGGGCTCCCTCATCCTTGCAATGGCACACGCATCTTGTGGATTGAATGCACACTCTATTGAACATAACATGTATCTCCTACCGGAGAAGGGAAGCTTTGGGAAGTGGGGTACAAGTAGTGCATCAATAGCTCTGTTGTTGTCCTTGAGCACCTCCAGTTTGGCAGATAAGGGCAGTGGCACTTGCCTTGGCATCGAGCCCAGCGCCAACAACTTTGTCAACCCGAGCTCGCTCTAGAGCCTTGTTTACCTCCGCACGGACCTGCGCCGAACTCCCACCTCAACCCCAGGCAACTGCAGAGGTACCCTCAGTGCCTGAGTGTTCCAGTCACTGCACTGCAAGCCTCTCAGTGGGGCTGTCAGGTGTCATCTTCACAATACTTGGGATCATTATGGATAGATATCATGTGCCACTGTTACTGTGATGCTCTCAGGATGAGTTGCCAGTTGCTGTCGCTGGGAGATGGGTTAAGGAAACACGAATACCGCAAGAATTTGCTCCCAGCCCTCTTGATCGTCCTTTGCCATAGTGGCCCACTCAGTGGGAACGCCATGCCACCCAGCTTCGAACACAGACTCCTTCTCCTGCAAGATCAAGCCAGAGCCCACTCATACATAAGATCATTTAATGCCAGATTGTGGGGAAGCTGCGTGGCATGCAGGATGCACTGGGAAACTGCACATTCACCACTGTGCTGCGCGCAACATAGATTCGTGAGGATGGCCTCGATGGAGCGCAGGAGATGACACGCATTGAGTGGTCGTGATGTGAGTTTGTGATCAGCCTCTCAAGGGGGATGGCAAACCTTGTGGGGCATTGCAAGGTACACATCCTCCATCATATGTGGTAGAACTGGGGCCATCATAGGCATCTGATACAACCCCTCCGTCCACTCCCTCGTTCCTCCTCCTCTCATAACAACCCAGCCTCCCGTCACTACGTGTACCCTCTGCCAACTTTAATGTTTTACATTTATCGCCAATAATCACCACATCCACCCTCTACTGCCTTTCCGTTCTTGCATCCATCCCCCCCCTCACCATGACCACCCTCCGCTGGCTTTCCGTTCTCACATCCGTCACCTCCCATCTTACATCTGTCACCTCCCATCACCACCCACACCTTCTGCTGGCTTTCAACTCTTACATCCGTCACCTCCCATCACCACGCCCAAGGTCTTCTGGCTTTCCATTCTTACTTCCGCCATATTTGTCAGCTCTCATGACCACGCCCAGCCTCTGCTGGCTATCCGTTCTTACATCTGTTATCTCTCATGACCACGCCCAGCCTCTGCTGGCTATTCGTTCTTACATCCGTTATCTCTCATGACCACGCCGAACTTCTGCTGGCTATCCATTCTTACATCCATCACCTCTCATCACCACACCCAAGCTATTCTTGCTGGCTATTCATTGTTACATCTGTCACCTCGCATCACTACCACCGATCATTACTGGCTAGCCAATGTTACATCCGTGGCCTCCGATCACCACGCCCAAGCTCTGCTGGCTTTCCATTCGTACATCCGTGGCTTCCCATTACCACGCCCAAGCTCTGCTGGCTTTCCATTCTTCCATCCATTGTCTCCCTTCGGTGGTAAGTGCTGATAATAAGCCCATCCCATGATACCTAGATCCCTGGGAAGAGTTAATAAAATTAACCCTTTCACTCTAGGAAATTAAGGTTCCTGGAGATCTATTAATCTGTTACTACCCTCATTCAAACCAGCATTGTCACTACAAATTTCAACTATCAAACCTAGAACATGATTGGAGAGAGATCCATAACTCACCATATATGTGATGACGTGATGCAGCACAGTCTGGCATGTGCGGCGCGCTGGGTCATCCTGCTCGAGCACGCCCATCCTTCCCGCCATCATATACCATAGATGGAGTTGTTTGAGATACGCCTACTGAGTTGCCAACACCCCCGTGGAGGGGGAAAATGCAAGTGCATTATGGGGCCGTGAAATGATACCACGCTGAGAGAAATAAGAAGCGGCCGAAAATTTCCCTACCACATCAAGCAAAGGCACTACAAGAGCTCAGTGCAAATCTCTCATGCTAGCGCAACAGGCATACGACTGTGATTCAAAGTTCAAACATGCAGGCACCGAAAGACCAAAAACCCTTCATCAGAACGTTCCATTGCGCCTGTAGATTCTTAAGCCCCCGGTCATCCAGGCGTCCCAGCCAAAGGAAATATCCATCCAGTGTGAAGTGGATCACTGGATTGGGGGAAGACATGCTGTGGCAGAGGCCAGGGCAGGGTGAGATGGACGATGCACAAAGGCTCTGCAGATGCGCATGCTGCACCTTGGCACGGATGTACAAGCGGTCCTTTGCTTGGTCCAGGTAGAAATTAGACAGGAAAACAGTGTTGAAGGATGTCACTGCCTGTTCCCTCCGCATGCCACCCACCCCTCATGTCCAGCCGACCTCACGGCCTCTACACCCCCGGCAATGAGCGTTGCCTCCGATTTCCCCTTGGACCAAGCTTTGAGAGGACTCACCAGAAGAATGTGGGATGCGATGCAGCCACAGAGCCTCAGGAGCAAACTTCAGAAGGGACAGTAAGGGGGAACAGAGGGGGGGTAGGTTTACACCTGGAACACACGGTAGAACTGGAATTGGTCGTATGCAGTCTTGGTCTCATCAACAAGCTCAGCGAGACGAGCCAGCGCAAGACGGTCCACAGCCGGGAGGTCCTGGTATGGCACAAGGTCTGTCGAAGGGTTGAAATCGCATGTGTTGCCGAGCAGATACCTCATCGTGTTGCGCAGCTTTCGGTACGAGTCAAATGTCTGCTTGATCAGGTTTGTGCCTGCAGCCGCACCGCCCTCCCCTGGAGACCCTCCATCACATGCCCGCACACGTATGCTCCCCATCATGGCTTCTCCCTGCTCGAGATGATAGGACAGCTGTGCGCTAGTGCCAAGTATCTATGTGTATTGAAAGAGGCAATGCAAAAACTTGACAGGTTACATTCGACCTTCTCTGGGCTCTCATCAGGAGTTGGGAGCATGCTAAACGGATACAAGCACAGTGAATGACTAGCAGAGTGGTTCATGGAGGGGAGCATGATCAAAGGATATGACTGTTTAGGACTTCCCCTTTCTGCCCGATTGACTAAGAATTCTGGCGTCTGCAATGCCCACAGAGTGCAATAACGGCTCAACCTAGAGCGGGAGCTGCAGGGGCGTGTTTGGGGGCGGGGGGGGGGATGGAGGGGAGTGCCGATGAGAACATCGCTCGTGTAGTCGACTGAGGCAACCCACAGTCGCAGCACATCAGCGCCGTACGCTGGGTCTTTCTTCTCGTTCTTGCCCCCCTGCAACAGCAATTTCCAAGGTGTCAGGATGACTTAAGCCATGGTGAAAATCTTCCTGAGCAGTGAGGGGAAATTTGCCCGCCTGAAATGGAATGGTCCCATCTGGAACGCTCTGAAGGTGTACTGCAGTTGCCGGATCTGTGTTCACAAATTTATCATGGAGCAGTCTAAATGCAAAAGCGTGGATTACATTCAGAATGCCTCATTCCAAGCATGTTTGTCTTGGCAGTGCATGTGCCTGAAATATATTGTGTCATGCCGCAAGTGGCATAGAAGAAGTACAGCAGAGTTTGCTGCATTCCATTCCATTCCAGTGATATTCCAGTCTCCTTGCTACCACACGGTGAAGGACATCCTTGCAGGCCTGAAAGTGGTTCTTGCGTGCATGCGACGCATATGTTTGGCAATGAAGCTCTGTGACACTCAGGTGCCACTGTCATAGGAAGCGTATCGCCATCTTTAGCCTCAATAGCAGCGCAATCCCTTCCAACTTCTTTCAAGCAACCAGTAAACTCTCCTTCCACTAACGCTGACCCACGTGCCTCCCACATTCCTTCCATATATTCTACCCCTTCCCCCTCCCATTTACTCCGCACCTTCCTTCCTACTGCTCTGCCACTCTTTCTGCGCTCGAAGCTCTTTGCCCTACTTTTACTGCACATCCTGTACCCCCTCTTGAACTCCCTTGATTTCCCCTTCCGGTACTACTTCACCCACTCTCCACCACTTCCAATGCCCCTCTTCCGCATATTACAACCCTTCCGCCGCAGCTCTTCCACCCTCTCTAACTCCTCCATTGCCCCTTTTGAGCCAGCTCTAGCCCTTCCCTCACACCTCTGTCTGCCCACTCGTAACCCTCTGCCGCGCCTCTTTTGCCCACTCCATCGCCCCTCTTCTGCCCACTTTGTTGATCCCTCACTTTAGCACTGCAAGATGGGTGCACCTCAATAACAAGGCGCGGGTCGATGACGTTGCCAAGTGACTTGCTCATCTTAAAACCCTTTTCATCGAGAACGAAGCCGTGCGTCAGCACTTGCCTGGCATTCCAGTCCCCGTGCCTTAAGATTACCCCCGCCTGCACCCTATGCCCCGAGGTTGCTAACTGCTGAACCTTTTGCTGAGAGTTGCCCTGTATCCTTCTCTCCTACACTCTGAGGTGCCCCGTGCATGCTTTGCTCAGCTGGCCAAAATTGCGTTCCAGCGTCATAGTGCATGTGAGGCAGCTGAAAACACCGGCAGATGCACATTACTACTTAAGACGTGACACCTTAAGTGTACTACAGTACGCGGATATAGGGGGAATAGGCAATGCAAAAGGAGTGGGGACGCACTTGTATGGCGCTGAGCCCCGCGCCGCCACGCCGGTGAGCAGGCTGCTCTGAAACCAGCCGCGGTGCTGATCGCTTCCCTCAAGGTAGAGATCTGCTGGCCATCGCAGCCCCTCGCGGCCCTCCACCACTGCCTGCCAACCAAGCCAGCCCGCACCCAATGGCATCCTGATCAAAGGCGTTCACAGCACTCCTTTCTCTGATCTGCTTGCACAATTGAGTCCCATGGTGCGGTCCACGTAACATAGAATGCTACTCTGTAGCCTCCAGAAAATAGACGTCCGGAACTGAGTTGAATGGAACAATTGGGATGATACCCTCAAGCTCACTGCCTTATGGCACCTTGAAATGGGGAATAGGACGCTGGCGTTCACCGCTCAGGAAGGGCCTTGCTTTGAGGGTCAGGGGGGCCTGAATTGGGGGAGGGAAGGGGAAGCGCTGGTGCCTACCGCCCAGGAGGACCCTGAGTCGAACCACACATCCATCGTGTCCATGCCCTTCTTCAGTGTAGGAGCCAGATGCCTGGACCCGTGTGGCAGGTGCTCAATCTCCAATTGGCAAATTCCAAGGCACTCATGTGGCAGAGGGTCAGGAATGTGCACATGCTTTACAGCGGCAGGGCTGCAGGGCCCATTCAAGCGCATCGCCTGCAGGCCTCATTCAAGTGTATGGTCCAAGCATGGCCTTTAAAGCGCGGGGAGAGAGTGACGCCGCGCCAGCGCTTCGGCGCGCTAGCGCCACCCCTGAAATCCTGTGCTGCGCTGACGCTTCGCACGATGCGCAGCGATGTCGCGCCACGCCCCGACCAGCCCTGTGGGCTCAGGGCTGGCGATGGTGGAAGTTCGAAGACCCCTGGTCGGATTGGTGATTCTGAAAACCGTCGCAACTCGCAAGGGTCGCGCAACTTCGCAAGGCATGAAAGCAGATCTTATTAGCAGACACCAAGACGCAGCTCAAATAGCATTTCAGGAAAATTGATACTGATTAGAGCATGAATTTGAACCGATACAATTCGTTCTTGAAATTTATGATGAATAGGGCACGAATTTGAGTCGGTATCAGCCCATCGGCGCCGGATATTGATTTGTTTGCTGCGCCAAAGTGCTGGTGCGAGGTAAAACTTTTGACCCCACGCCAGCGCCATGGCGCGTTAGCGCCACTCCCTTTTCACTCGCGCCACACTGTCATGAAATCACCAAAAAAAACCCAAAGGGCATGCTTGGTCACAGTTTCTCTACAAGGATATCATATCATACACATAAACAGCAGAAGGAGTGGTGATAGCAAGGAAGGGTTGTACGCAAGCCGAGTGTGTGCTGAACAACAGAGCAGCAGGAATGCTGAGGAGTGGCGGGAAGGGATGCAGATGACCAGAGGTGGACATGTGGTTGGGGTGGGATAAGCAGGACAGAGGAGGTTGGAGGGAGTTTGCAGGCAAGGAACATGCGGTGTGAGGATTTACTAATATTTTTCAGACCTTTGGAAGATTGATTACTTTTATTCACAGAGCGAGTGCAAGAGTGAGGATTGCACAGGAGGCTGTGAACCGGGAATAGAATACAGCGGGGATCGACTTACACAGGCAAGGAAGGTTGCGAATGTGGTGACGGGTCTTGAAGAGGGTGGGAGCACACTTGCAGGAGTCTGGGAGGAGATCCTCAATGTCCATATAGAACCATGCGTCAGTGCCCTTCTCCGCAACAATCGTTTGAATGTGTTTGATCGTCTCCTCCGTCATCAACGGCTCCCCTGTCTCCACGTTGTAAAACACTGCCGCCGCATCCTCCAAGCAGGTATTCATCTCAGCATACGTCCTGAGCGCTCAGCCACAGGCAAGATGATACAGCTGATCCACTCTCTGCACAACTAGGTTGACACAGCTTATCTGCCTTCCCCACAGCTCTTCTTCCCTCCACAGCCCAAAGTAAAACACTAGGTTGATAGAGCTCGAACCATCAAGATAACCAAGAGGGGAAGGCGATCAAAGAAACACAAGGAGGTTGGTCACCCACCAGGAATCGGCACACCCCAGGTGCGCTGGCGAGAGATGCACCAATCGTTGCGGCCCTCGGTCATCGACTGCTCCCTCCCTCCACCCGCCCTCCAGTCCCCTCCTCAAACCTTGTATCCAAAATTCTGGTTGATCACCCACCATCTCTTCTTCCTCCTGCCGCAACCTTTCCAGCAGTGCGCAGCCAAGTCTAAAAACAGGGAAGAGAGCAGCGCAGACAAAGAAGATCATGATCAGAGAAGGGCACAAATGCGGGCCTCAGGGATAAACGCAGTTTGTGCCCACCGTAGACAACCTCACTTGAGCTGCCAAAAGCAAAAATGAGCCCTCGGGTAAGATAGTTGGTATCTATATGTGCTATTAGATAGGAGAAGGGGAACACCGTAATGCGGCGCTCTCCCGAGGCGGGAATGAAGTCCACCGTCTTGATGGCGTCAAGTGCCTCTTGCCGGAACCCCTCCACGGAAGCAAACCACTGCTCAGTGGCGCGGAAGATGGTGGGCTTCTTCGTGCGCCAGTCATACGGATACTTGTGCGCGTACTCCTCCTCCAGCAACAGCACCTGTCTCCAGTCAAATCTTCAGGCTATAGACATGCACAAACTGTTGCAAATTATGCTATATCTGAATGCTCTGATGTTGTAGGAGGCACAGGCTTGGCCGGTCCTCGCAGGGTGGACCTAATCACAGAGGTCAGACGTGTGTGCTGATAGGACGCATTGCGCAGATGCATTGGTGACTGGCTATTGGCCACAGCCTCCACAGGATTTCAGGACAACACAAGATATGAATCCGCATATGGGATGTACCAATCCAACTGCTGGGGCCAGCTTGCAATCTGGGCCGGTGCCAACAAGCAGCGTGCCATCAGCGGCAATTGAGCAAAACTACCTTAGACTCTTCCAGTGCTTCAATCACCGCAGTGTTCCCCTCTCCAAGCACATTCAGCCCTTGGAACCGCTCTGAAGCCCACATCGCCAAACCCCCATCCGCCCCGTCTACATTCTCCCTCAAAGCTCTCTGATTATGCCAGACTTTACGTGAGGGCATGGTAGGTCGAGTCATGACCCCTAATCCAATGCCATACACCTCCTACATGCCTCAAGCTCACAAGTGACCCCCACTCACTAGGGCTGCGTGGCGGAACGGTGGGAGCACACCAGTAGCTTCGTCAGTGAAGTTGCCTTCATCATCAACTGGTGAATACATTGGGAGACCATATTTCATGCCTGTGATGTAGTCGTCCTGCCCATGACCTGTGCATCACATGTATACCAGAAATGACTGCCCAGGGCTCAGGGATGCCAAGGGTCAGCACTTCAGATGAGAAGCACCCAAGAAAGCCAGTGGCAGGGGATGGGAGACTGCCTGCCTGATGTGGTGTGGACGAGGCTGTTGGCAAGGGTTAGGGGTCTGGGCGCGTGGTGCCGTGGGGCGCATGCCTGGCGCTGTGTGAACAAGGCCAGTGCCAGACTCGAAGGTGATGTAGTCCCCGCCCATCACCACCGGGCTCTCACGGTCGAACAGGGGGTGTTTATATTGAGTCCCTTCCAAATCGCCCCCCTTGAGCTCTCCCACCACCTTCAGAACCGCGCCCCACTTCTCCTGTGTGAAGTACCCCCTCACTCCACAATTCCGCACCCAAAAGCACTTGTCACGCGCCTGCGCTTGCCTCATACCTCGCACTACCACCCAAACCAGCTGGACACTGAGTCTACATCGCATGTTGTTACATTTGGCATCTATGGCATTGCTCGGTGTTGGATATGTACGAGGCACCTTGTCCCTGCCTTTCCCTTCAATGAATGGTGACAACCTAGAAAGTAGAGAGGGTGAAGATTGCAGGGCATAGAAAGACAACACAAAAGGTCCCAGGACATCGATGGGACCCGATGAGGCAACAGCCTAAGACATACCAGGACGATGCTGATACCAGGATGATGCGAACACAGTGAGGTGACAGCTTCAGACCCACCATGTTGTTGATAGAAAATGATGAGGCAAAAGCCTAAAAAGTACCAGAGCGCCCATGGGACAAGATTATACCACTCAGCACTAAGTGCAACAGCCTAAGAGGTACCATAGGACAATGATGAGCTAGCATAATGAAATGTAACAACCCTCACAAGGAACCATTGGATATAAATTGGATATGAAACAACCTAAGAGGCACCAGAGTGTCGATGGAAACCAGTGAGAGGCAGGGTATGGATGGGACACAATACGGTGATAGCCCTACAATGCACCAGGGAGTCGATGGGACGATGAGGCAACGGTCTGGGAGGCACCGGGGCACCAATTGAACACCATGCAGACACAGCCTTAGATGCACAATGGCGTCAATGGAAAACAATAAGGCAACAACCTGAGAGACCTAAGGGTTTGGATAAGAGATGACAAGGTAAAGAGCCCAAGATGCACTCGTGCATCGATGGGACTCAATGAGTCTACATCCCTAAGGAGCACCAAGGCGTCTATGGGAAATAATGGGTACCAGAATAGAGGCACCAGCTTCTCGATGCTCATAATCAAAGATAGCAGCCCTACACAGCACCAGCCTGTCGATGGACATAAAGAGGGATCGCAGCCCTTCGAAGCATGAGGGCATCGATGGTCATGAATATAGATGGCACATTTGAGAGGCACCAGGTGGTCGATGCTCATATACAGAGATAGCAGCCCTACAAGGCACATGGGCATCGATGGATATGAAGAGAGACTGCAGCCCTTCGAAGCACCAGGGCATCGCAGCCCTTCGAAGCACCAGGGTATCGAGGGACATGGAGACAGATTGCAGCCCTACGAGGTACGAGAGCGTCTCTGGATATGCAGAGAGCTTGCAGCCCTTCAAAGCTTCAGGGTATCGAGGGATATGGAGAGAGGTTGCAACCCTACGCGACACCAAGGAATCGATGGATATGAATAGAGATAGCAGCCCCCCTACGAGACATGAGGGCATCGATGGGTATGGTGAGAGATTGCAGCCCTACGAGATACGGGGGTATCGAGGGCTATGTAGAGAGATGGCAGCCCTTCGAAACACGAGGGCATCGATGCTCATAAACAGCGCCTTACGAGGCACCAGGGTATCGAGGGATGTGGAGACAGATAGCAGTCCTACAAGGCGACAGGGCATCGATGGTCATGAAGAGAGATAGCATATTTGAGAGGCACCAGGGTGTCGATGAATATGGAGGGAGATTGCATTCCTACGCGGCACGAGGGTGTCGAGGGATATGGAGAGAGGGATGGCAGCCCTACGCAACACGAGGGTGTCGATGAATATGGAGAGAGGGATGGCAGCCCTACGCGACCCTACGCGGCACGAGGGTGTCGAGGGATATGGAGAGAGGGATGGCAGCCCTACGCGGCACGAGGGTGTCGAGGAATGTGGAGAGAGATTGCACTCTGCGCGGCACGAGGGTGTCGAGGGATGTGGAGAGAGATTGCAGCTTTGCGAGGCACCAACGTGTCAATGGTCATAAACAGAAACAGCAGCCCTTCGAGGCACTAGGGTTTGGGAGACAATGAGGCAGTTGCCAACAGTAGGCATTAGGGCTTCAATTAGATGCAGTGAGGTAACAGTAACAGGCCCACGCTGCACCAAGACATCAATGGGACATGAGGTTCTAGACCTGAGAGGCACCAAAGCGGATGGGAAATGACAAGGTTTAGCCATAAAGGTGCCAGTATAGGGGAGGAAAATTGTTTGTTGAGCACCTGCAGAGGCTCCACCAGGTCTTTTCCAACAACAAGATACTTTCGAGGCCAGTCAGCGCCCTGCTCCCACATTCCCGTTCCCCTGTTGACTGAGCACCTTGCTCCTGCATGCACTCCCCTGCATGTACTTCCCCTGTTGACCGAGCACCCTGCTCCCACATGTACCCCCATAAATAATTGACCTGCTCTGGCATGCCCCCCTTTGGCTGAGCACCCTGCTCCCACGTGGACCCCGATGAGCAAGCACTCTGTTCCCGCATGCACCCCTTGACGCAATGCTCTACTTCTTTAAGCTACCCTCGATAAACTTTACTCGATAATGGCCAGCTCCCGCATGCCCTGCACCTGCATTCTGCCATCACCTTTTGGCTCCCATGAAAGGATCCTAATTGCAAGGACAATTGCCGCTTCATGTCAATTCCAGCTCCTGCATTTGCCTCGAGTGGAAGCCCTGCAAGCATCTCCCAGCTAGGGTGGTGGGTGGATGAAGAGGGAGACAGGGGTGAGAAAAAATGTACCTCCGCTTCCACCACAACGTATGTCAGCGTTGAATTGACTGCGACGGCCGCATTTGCTGGAATCGTCCATGGCGTAGTGGTCCTGCAGTGTCCGCCTCCCCCACCGTCATTCCTAGAATGAGCACCCCTATCTCCAGACCTCTTTTAAGCCCCTCTTGTTTGGATCCTGTTTTCTAGCCGCCCTCGACTGGTCCCACTCGGCAGACCCCCTCGCTTGATCCCTCTCTGCAGCTTCCCTCACTTCATCCTAATTCTTGCCCGTCTAGCTTCAACCCTATTTACAGCCTCCCTTCGTATAACCCTCTCTCCGATCCCCCTCGCTCCGACTCTCTTGGCAGCGCGTCCCCTGTTCCAATCCGGCCTCGCATCGCTACGATTATCTCTCTGCCCCCCGTTCACTCCGATCTACTCTGAAGGTTGAAAATTAATTTGCAAGGAGCCGCATCACACCAGATGGCAAGAGCCATGTCAGCCGCCATGGCCTTGATGTCCTCTGGCATGCTGTCTGCAACCTGCACCACTGGCATCGCTACATAGATGCTGCGTGATGTATGTCCTGGTAGCCACCCCTCCCGCTTCCCATCCAGTTTGCCCTATGGTCAGTGAACCCCTCGTAGATCCCAGCCTCCTACTAAAAGCTGCCCCAGATGACCCCCCTGCTTTCCATCTTGTTAAACTGGAAGCCGCATCGAAGCTGCCACAGATGCTCCCTCCAGCCTCGACCCCATCAATCTGGAATCTATGAGTCTGTGCGTAACATTGCTTCACCTCCACAGGCAAAACGTGGCCGAATTTCGAAAGCATAATTGTCACGAAACTGCCACGATCCAAGTGCTCAGAAGAGATTTCGTAGCCCTGGTCATTACACAGTAGGTGAGACGGAGATTTGTTGCCGATGCACTGGGAATAGTATGAACATAGGGGAGGGTTAGGGGGTGGTCAAAGGGGATAGGGGGCACCGGCAGGGTACTCCAACTCAGCCTCTGCAAGGGCAGTCCGGGAGGATGGGCTCCAGTTCACAGGCTTCTTTCCTACAGAGCACACACCCCTCCCCGTTCGATACCATGAAAACCTTGATGAACTCGGGGCGCGTGCAACAGCAAAGCCCCCTGCCGCCAGAGGGTGCAAGTAGGAAGAGGGATCCATGTGGGGTCGAAGACCGCCACACACACCTCTATAGATGTGCCCATTGAGCACCATCTTGCCAAAGACATCGATCTGGGCCGCTTCATATTCTGGAAGAAGCGTCATGTACGGATCCTCCCTGTGTATACACCCCCGTCAGCTCACTACCTCCCTACACTAAGACTCCAATCTCATCCTTGGCTCCAGTAATCCCCACCAGCCCCGAGCACTCGCTAAAAATTATTGATATCCAGTATTTGAGGAAAGCTAGGCGAGAGTAAGCGTGATCGAAAACCATAGAGGGAAGGATAAGGGTCAGGAAGCAGGAAGGCGGAGACCGAGGATCTAGAGTGGGGGTGATAAGAATCAAGGCGTGGGGGAGAGGGGGAGGGCATCATATGGGACACGTAGCATACCAGTCTGCCCAGATTCCGTAGCGCATGAACTGCTTCTTCTGGTCGTTAACGGTTTTACGTGCAAATTTCGCAGCCTTTTGTCTGAGCTTAATCGGTGTGAGCGCCGCCCGCTCCTCCTGCCAAGGCTCCCACATTGTCGGCCTCCACTTATGTGCTAAGCGTTCCTTTGATACATGATTCTACCATCCATCATAGAGCAGGGTCCACGCATGGGGGTTATGGAGAACAAGACCTAACGCAACGTGATTTGCAATGCGATT
The DNA here is from genome assembly GCA_001247695.2 of Cymbomonas tetramitiformis. Taxonomy (NCBI): domain Eukaryota; kingdom Viridiplantae; phylum Chlorophyta; class Pyramimonadophyceae; order Pyramimonadales; family Pyramimonadaceae; genus Cymbomonas; species Cymbomonas tetramitiformis. Next base: position 38,771 of record LGRX02002217.1, read on the forward strand.
CAGCTGTTTTTGGCAATTCCTATTGCAACCTTGCAAAACGATTCCACTTAACATTGTGACCGTTATTGTGACCGTTAATCCAAACTTTGACAATAACTTCCCAAGCCGCCAACCATCTGATAAAAAAAAAGTTTGAATAGGGCTCGTCGAGGACTACGCATCCGTACGGTCGGATGTTTGAAAAATGCAGATCGGTGGCTCATATTCCCATTTTCCCTGTACCCTTGCCTGAAATTGTGGAATCGTATTGCAGACTGCAATAGGAATGCACAAACCCGGGGGCTTGCCATCATGTCCCATCTGCACCCTACCCGAGTGCTTGCCGCCATGTCACACGCCCGCAATGCCCAGGTGTTTGCTACCATGTCCCACATGTACCATACCCCACTGCTCGCCACCATCCGCATTGTGTGCCATACCCGGCTCTTTGCCATGTCCAAAGTACCCTGCTGCTTGCTACCATGTCCCACATACACCATACTCAAGTGCTTTTCACCATGTGCCACGTACACCGTACTCAGGCGCTTGTCACCATGCGCCACACGCAACATCTGCGGATGCTGATCACCTTCCGCCTCGCGTAACATATCCAGGTGCTCACCATGATGTCCCATCTGCACCATACTCAAGTGCTTATCACAATGTGCCACGTGCACCGTACTCAGGCGCTTGTCACCATGCGCCACACGCAACATCTCCGGATGCTGATCACCTTCCGCCTCGCGTAATACACCCAGGTGCTCACCATGATGTCCCATATGCACCATACTTAGGTGCTTTTCACAATGTGCCACGTGCACCGTACTCAGGCGCTTGTCACCATGCGCCACACGCAACATCTCCGGATGCTGATCATCTTCCGCGTCGCGTAACACACCCAGGTGCTCACCATGATGTCCCATATGCACCATACTTAGGTGCTTATCACAATGTCCCATGTGCACCATACTCGGGCGCTCGTCCTCATGCGCCATACCTGTGTGCTTTCCACCATGCGCCACGTGAACCAAACGCAACTGCTTATCACCATGTGCCATATGCCTCATACTCGAGCATTTGCCACTTTGCACCACATGCACAATATGCAGCATACCCAAGTGCACATATGCCAATTGAACCAGATCCGGCTGCTTGCCACCATGTGCCATGTGCCTTATACCAAGTGCGGCATACTCAGGTGCAGGCATGCAACACATGCGTCATACCCAATTGGTCGCCAACATACACCACATGCAGCATACCTAAGTGCATGCCACCAGGCGCCACCTGCACCATACCCAGGCGCTTGCCACCGTTCACCACCTGCACCATACCCTGGTGCTTCACACCGTTCACCACCTGCACCATACCTAGGTGCTTGCCACCAGGCGCCACCTGCACCATACCCAAGTGCTTCCCATCGTTCAGCACCTGCACCATACCCAAGTGCTTCCCATCGTTCAGCACCTGCACCATACCCAGGTGCTTACCACCAGAAGCCACCTGCGCCATACCCAGGTGCTTCCCACCGTTCACCACCTGCACGATACCCAGGTGCTTGTCACCAGGCGCCACCTGCACGATACCCTGGTGCTTGCCACCAGGCGCCACCTGCGCCATACCCAGGTTCTTGCCACCAGGCGCCATACCAAGGTGCTTGCCACCGTTCACCACCTGCACCATACCCAGGTGCTTGCCACCAGGCGCCACCTGCGCCATAATCTGGTGCTTGCCACCAGGCGCCACCTGCGCCATACCCAGGTGCTTGCCACCAGGCGCCATACACAGGTGCTTGACACGAGGCGCCACCTGTACCATACCCAGGTGCTTGCCACCAGGCACCACCTGCGCCATACCCAAGTGCTTGCCACCGTTCCCCACCTGCACAATATCCCGGAACTTGCCACAAGGCGCCATACCCCGGTGCTTGCCACCAGGCGCCACCTGCGCCATACCCAGTTGCATGCCATCAGGCACCACCTGCGCCATACCCTGGTGCTTGCCACCAGGCGCCACCTGCACGATACCCTGGTGCTTGCCACCAGGCGCCACCTGCGCCATACCCAGTTACTTGCCACCAGCACGATACCCAGGTGCTTGCCACCTGGCGCCACCTGCGCCATACCCAGATGCTTGCCAATAGGCGCCACCTGCGCCATACCCAGGTGCTTGCCACCGTTCACCACCTGCACCATACCCAGGTGCTTGTCACCAGGCGCCAACTGCACCATACTCAGATGCTTGCCACCAGGCGCCATACCCAGGAGCTTGCCACGAGGCGCCACCTGCACCATACTCAGGTGCTTGCCACCAGGCGCCATACCAAGGAGCTTGCCACGAAGCGCCACCTGCACCATACCCAGGTGCTTCCCAGCGTTAACCACCGGCAACATACCCTGGTGCTTGCCACCAGGCGCCACATGCGCTATACCCAGGTACTTCCCACCGTTCACCACCTGCACCATACCCAGGCGCTTGCCACCAGGCTCCATACCCGGGTGCTTGCCACCAGGCGCCACCTGCGCCATACCCAGGTGCTTGCCACCAGGCGCCACCTGCGCCATACCCTGGTGCTTGCCATCAGGCGCCACCTGCACCATACCCAGGTGCTTGCCATCAGGGGTCACCTGCGCCATACCCAGGTGCATGCCACCATTCAACACCTGCGCCATACCCAGGTGCTTGCCACCAGGCGCCACCTGCGCCATACCCAGGTGCTTCCCATCGTTCCCCACCTGCGCCATACCCAGGTGCTTGCCACCGTTCACCACCTGCACCATACCCTGATGCTTGCCACCAGGCGCCACCTGCACCATACCCAGGTGCTTGACACCAGGCGCCACCTGCACGATACCCTGGTGCTTGCCACCGTTCACCACCTGCACCATACCCCGGTGCTTGCCACCAGGCACCACCTGCGCAATACCCAGGTGCTTGCCACCAGGCGCCACCTGCGCCACACCCAGGTGCTTGCAACTTGATGCCACCTGCACGATACCCTGGTGCTTGCCACCAGGCGCCACCTGCGCCATACCCAGGTGCTTGCCACCAACACGATACCCAGGTGCTTGCCACCAGGCGCCAACTGTGCCATACCCAGGTGCTTGCAATCAGGCGCCACCTGCGCCATACCCAGGTGCTTGCCACCAGGCGCCACCTGCGTCATACCCAGGTGCTTGTCACCAGACGCCACCTGTGCCATACCCGGGTGCTTGCTACCATGGGTCACCTGCACCATACCCTGATGCCTGCCATCATGTTTCACGTGGACCACATGTGGGCACTTGCGAACATGCAAGTGTTCGAACATGCACCACACGCACGTGCTGGACATCATGCGCCGCCTGTACCATACCCAGGTGCTTGCCACCATTCACCACATGCCCCATATCTGACTGCTTTCTACCATGTCCCACGTTTACCATACTCTGGTGGTTGTTACCATGCGCCATGTGCAAAATACGCGACTTCTTGCCATCCCATATGCACCCTATTTGGTGCTTGCCACCATATAAAGCATGCACAGTACCAAGCTGCTTGCCACCATGCGCCGCACGTACGTTATTTGGATACTTGCCACCATATCCCACGTGCACCATACCCGGGTGCTAGCCATGTGCCCCATATCCAGGCACTTGCAACCATATGCGACATTCATTACACCAAGGTGCTCCCCAACCATGTGCCACGTTCACCTTACCTGCCTGCCACAATGCACCACGTGCATCTTACCCGGGTGCTTGCCACCATGGCCCCGTATGCACCATACACAGGTGCTTGCCACCATGCAAACCTTCCAGCACACCCAGATGCTTGCCATCATGTGCCATGTTCGCCACACGCGAGTGCTTGCCACCATGCGCCACGTGTGCAATACCTAGGTGCTTGCCACCATGCCTACGTATGCACCATACACAGATACTTGCCACGATGCGCCACGTGCGCCATATCTGGGTGCTTGCTCCCATGCGCAACCTCCATTATACCCCGATGCTTGCCATCGTGTGCCATGCTCGCCATACGCGAGCGCTTACCAACATGCGCCACGTGTGCCATACCCAGGTGCTTGCCACCAGACGTCATGTGCGCCATACCCGATAGCTGGCCACCATGCCCCGTATGTACCATACGCAGGTGCTTGCCACCATGAACCACGTGCACCATACACAGGTGCTTGCCCCCATGCGCGACGTCCACTACACCCGGGTGCCATGTTCACCAAACGCGAGTGCTTGCCACCATGCGCAACGAGCGACACTCCCAGCTGCTTGCCACCATACGTCATGTCTGTTGCAGGGTTGAAGGCAGTTGCAAAAGGGATGTGCAGGTCATCTTGGTGGCACGGGAACTGGTCTCGTCTAGGTTGCGAGGAAAACGAATAGGTTAATATTGGCCGTATTGTATGGGAAGGGTTTTTCTGGGTGGTAAGGCCCATGAAGGGCTTTATTCTAAGGGGTTAGACATGAGAAGAGAGGCAAGTGAAAAGGATCTATTTACGTGGTAAGGCGCTCGAAGGGATTGAAGGTTGGGTGCTAAGTCCTGAGAAGGGCTTTATCCATGCAGTAAAAGGCAAAGAAAGGGGTTCTTATCTGGGTGACAAGCGCGCACGTGCAGGGGTTTTAGCGGCATGGTCAAGCATGGGAAGGGTTTTCAACAGGGCACAGGAAAAGTTTTTCGATCTCACCTGACTCAGGGTCTGGAGCACCTGCATAACGCCGTGCCGCAAAAGTTAAAAAGCGGATGGGGGATAGTGGGCGATGGGGAGAAACAGGGAAGTTACTGACTCAGCAAGAAGCACAGAAGCTTGTTGCCACACAGAACTGCCACCGGGCGAGTGAAAACAGGGGAGGTTTAGGTCCCAGAGGACAGCACACTCTCTGTGACCGAGAGCAGTTTGACGCCTTTCCTGATGCGGGCGAGATACACCTCTCTAAGTTAACGTGCCGGCACCCGACCTTTCCTGTGCGAGATGCTGCTATGCAATTACAGTGGCTTGTGGAAGAACCGCACAAAATATGCCGAAGTCTGAAGACACACACTGAGCAAATTACGCCTAGGATGGGGTGTGGGCTCACCTTGAGCTCGATCGGGAGCCCATGACAGTCCCAACCGGGGACATAGCGCACTTTGCGCCCCTGAAGGGTCTGGTAGCGGTTGATGACGTCCTTCAGAATCTTGTTCAGAGCGTGACCAATATGGAGGTCACCGTTGGCATAGGGTGGGCCGTCGTGGAGGGTGAAAATCTACACCGATCAGGGAATGCATGACCCCACCAGAGTCAGAAGAAGTCAGTGCTCCTGCGGTGATGCACATCCTTTAAGCGACCTGTTGCACCCAGGCAGCTTGACAGCAGCCGCAGACGGCGCACGTAGGGAAGCGCTTTTCCCCAAGCCCTAATCCAGCGCGGGGGTTCGACAGCGGTTCCTCAATGACCCAGTCCCTCTCATCCACAACACGAAAACCGCTGCTAGCCGTAGCACCAACGGGTAGAAACATACTCACTTATACAAACACCTCATACTTTTTACAGTTTTTTCAGCGATTCACGATTTTCAGACCCAGCCGTTAGATATTGCTGTCGGCCAGTAGATGTTGCTGCTCAGGGAGTAGAAGACGGATCACTCGTGGCACCAGCTCAAACAAATTTTGTAGCTCATTCCTGTGTGGTTTCAGGTAAAGTCGGCAGAGTCTCCTAAGAAAGTGTGGCAAGGCTAACGAACGGAGAGGCACTTCTAACCTCTCCCGGGTTTTCCTTGTAGAGTCGTTCGTAAATTCCATTTTTTTCCCACATCTTATGCAGCTCGGGCTCCCGAACTTTGGCGTTGGCACGCAGATTGAATGAAGTCTGCGGCAAATTGATCTGCAAGGATATGGTTACACGAATCAGCTTTCATACACCAAAGCTCGCAGTGTCAATCGACACTGCGTTCGATATTCACCCGGAGTAGCTCACCAAACCAAAAATTGGTCTACCCGCAATCAAAGCGAGACTTTTCACGACGATAAACGCCGAAATCTGGCCTGAGTTTGAACGTCACTGCGGGGGCGGCGTTTCTTTCCGCTAGACCTAATGCATAGATTACCTCTGGATGAGGACATGCACGCTTGCACGACGCGCGCAAGTTGATATTTTCAGGCTCATAAGATGAAGTGTCACAAATGAGTGCGTACTGTATTCTTGTAAGGGCTAACATCTTTCTCCTTCTTGGCGCGCACCGCCACGCTCAAGGAGCGAGCCCTGCGTTAATCGCACAAAAAGAATATGACGCGAGACAACCATATCGTCTACCTTAAGGTCGCTGGAAAATGGCGGCATCACAGTGAAGAAACTTCAAAGAATCGTGCTTTTCGCAAGTAAACTATCACATCGAGACGGCAGCACTCTAACCGGCATGTGTCCGAGATTCACAGCAGGCAGGTATTGCTATCAACCGGAAGAGTCCCCTGGCAACTACTGTATGCGTCGTAACTTTAGCATCGAGATAACATTGTTCAAGAATAGAGGGCACCTAGTGCGATGCTGGCTGCTTTGCCCAGAAATTCGCTGCTCTGAAACGGATCGCCGGAAGCTGATGAAGTCTTCAGGGCGGCGAAAGCATATTCTTGAGGTGGTCAACGGCGTGACTTGTCCGAGGGATGCTGCGTAGTTTGGGACGCTCATTTTATTTCTAACAGGACGCCCCTGAGCAAAGATGCATTGTCCAAGAGGTCGCATGGCTTGTGTGTTCATGTTTAGGACTGCAACACGTTGGGCCATTACTAGCTTCGGTAAGTCGATCAAAAGCGTCCTGATTTGAAAACCTGATCCTGAAAACCTGGTCACGGGATATTGTGCCACGTAATGAATAGCTTTCCTGATATGGCTACATAACTGCGAATAGTAACATGCCAAGATTACTTCGGACGACGTGGTCTCACCAGCAAGATTCCTGTTGCCATTGGATCGGCAATTTGGACAGACAAAGATGAACGGATGGTGGATGATGGAGCCCAGATATCAGATATGTAAAGATAAAGCTCAATAAAAATGTTAAACTCAGTCAGCAGCTCAGCAGTGGACTCAGGACTTCTGCTTTTAGGACCAAGCGCGAAGGGATATATTCATATTGAATCCGATAATACTGTACTGTTCAACTGTTGAACTGTTCCATGTTCCACTGTGTGTCACCTGGCTACCTCCGGCTCGGTACTGTACAAGCGAAGGTAGTTCCTGACGTGAGAGAGACCGCGACCGTTTGATTACCGATTACGGGTGCACCCGTGACCCGTGACCCGTTAATAGCAAAATAGGCGCGAGATGTCGAAGAGGCTCCACTCCTCTCTTCGGAAAAAACAGTCGCGTAATCTAATCTTCTCGGTTATCAGGTCGACGCCGCTTTTCAGGGAATCATAAATATTTTCTGCTTTCAACAGACAGACCCGCCGCTGCTGGCGACTAAAAGAACTATCCTAGCGCTTTACGGATGCCCTGAAGTATTCTCCGTGGAGCAAGTTCTCGGAGCTGTCACCCACGCAGCACTTTATCTAGCTGCAATGCGCGCTGCCTCGACTTATCAAGGCTTTGCGCGTTCAATAAACAGGCGAGTCCAAGCCCCCAAGCTCCGTGCTCTTGATTCCGAGTGCGCATTTCTTCAGGAAACGAGACAGCTTGTGTTTTGATAAGGTGTATTCACAGTAAGAGTCGCTCAAGCCCAGTAACGAATTTTATCTCATTGCATGTCTTTTGATCTGACTTGAAGGCGTGCTTTTATGGGTCACTCATCGTTCGCCCAACACATGTACAGTCTGGAATATATTTTCTTAACTCAACTATCCTGGCTGCTGTTGGCACGACGTGAGATATCAGTAAACCATAGATTTAGACTCACGATCGTTCAAATTAGGGGTTTCCATCCCTTCAAGTGCATCATCCAGAAACTTCCACCGACGTCCACTCGTAATCTGACGTGACTGCAGCTTCCACTGCAGCGTTCGCACGGCGCGCGAGGGCTTCCCCCTGGTCGGCACACAGCGCACTTCCGCGCTCCACAAGGACCCTGTCGCCGCCTCCACTTCTTGCGAGTTCAAGATTCGAACAAGCCTGCGCAGCTGGCCAGGGAAGCCGTATTCTACCTCTGTCAGCGCCCCCGGCCTCGCGGATAAACTCGTCGGGGGCACAAGCGGACGCAGACCTCACGCACGGAAAGCGTCTACCACAGAAGCGCAACAGACAGGCAGTGAGGGTGGGAAGATGCAGTCCGTGGCCAGCCTACTATCCTCGGTATTCCCACCTTTTACCTCCCAACTTTTCAAGTCCGACGCTGAACTTTCTTGCGTTTCCGTGACACTGTCGCGGCCGCTGTAAGACGCACGCGAGCCCCTTTTCCACGGGTGATAAGTCGAAGGCGTGCCGCCGCTTCAATATGCGTGTGCCTGGACTTTTTGTCCTTACTTTGCTCGGATCTGATCGAACTGCTCTGGCGCAGCAAATCATTTTTTCTCCTCAAGTTCATGGGATCCAGCGCTTCTCTGCGAGACCTTCACTAGTGTGCGAAGCGCGCTGTATAGGGCGGATGACGCTCCGCCTGCCACACCGTGTTCAGTCCTGTGAAACAGCTTAGTTGTGACCAGAATGTTGCCTACAGGGCGCTCTCGCGTCCTCTTGCTCGGCGCTCCCTCCGGAGCTTCCCGCTGCTCAAATCCTCAGCCTTTATGCCGACAGGCGGAGTTCGCTGAGGAAGAGCACAGGCCTGTTGAACGTCTCACCGCCACCCCAGAGCAACGCAAAGGTGGCGGCCCTTTTGTCGGAGCGGGATTAGAGCCCACCGTCCGTGCGGCCCTTTCAAGGGAGCGGGATAACACTCCAACGTCTGTCCGGCGCTTTTGAGGGAGCGCGATAAGTCCTCACCATCCGCCTAGAGCTTCCGAGGGAGGTATCCAGCATCTCGGCAATGTGGCGATAATCTCGGGCCCCACGAGAGAGAAGTGCGGTAGCTATCCCATATTTCGGCTGTGCGGCAGCAGTCTCACGATCCGCGACACGAGAGCTCCGCAGCTGTCCTGATCAGAAATTCACCACCTCGTGAGAGTGGTACACGAGTACAACGGTTTTGGTGACTTCTTTACGAGTGACCTCTGCATCGGTGGCCGTTGTTGAAGCAAATGGCGCAGTTGTGCGTGGGTTTGCGGGAGCGGAACTTCGCCGTGTAGTGCTTATGCTCATGAAAATGCTCATAAAAAGGCTTGAAATCGAGGCCTCGGCTGGTGGGGCTGGACGGACGCCGACCAGGCTACGGGGCATGTTGGAATGTTTGAGGGGTCAGGAAGGGAGGGCTGAGGTGCAGCAGAGTGGTGCGCGGAGCTTGCAACGGCCGTGAAGACTCTTGGCAAGATGCAGAGAAAGCCGAAGGGATCGCCGAGCACCACGTCACCAGAACACGTACATGCAGAGCTGACCGAGCAGTGCACCGCTGCAGTGGCGGTGTGGCGGGCAGCGCAAGCCCACAACTGCCAGCTGCCCTGGCAGTTGTGTAATGGTCTGCTATACCTGCTGGCGGAGGCGTGCGAACGGGCGCTTTCGAACTCGCCCCCAGACCCGGAATCGGCACTGTCGTGGTGTGTCATTGCCGAGGAGGTTTATGCGGCGAACACGGCTAAGGTGATGTCCCTCCTCACGGTTATTCCAAATCCTACTTTGCCCTGCCAATACGCTGACAAGCCCTCCGGTACAACAAAACCTCTTTTGAAGCCAATATTACCCACTCTTCGCCCAGGCAACCCCCCCTCTGCTGCCTATCGATCACTCTTCCGATCGTGCAGGAGTGTCCGATTCTTGTATGGCGGACATCAACGGCAGCTTAGCCAGTAAAGTCTGGGAGCTGTGGGACAGGTTGCTTTCCCCGTCATCCTTCACATGCAAGTCACCAAGAGAGGGTAGCCGGGTCTTAAAGCCGGCCATTGGTTGCTCTCCTCACGGGGGAGGAGCGACCAGGGCAGTGAGTGGTGTACTGAGGGCCCCCCCGCTGGTGGTTGCTGCCCTCTTTTGGGTGTTTTCGCATACAGGGCCGACACGAGGGTGCCCAATACGAGGCGGCAGCATCTTCCTTGCTGAAGTGTTTATGCAGCTGTCAGAAGATAGAGCTTGCCGTTGAGCTTTTGGAAGGTACACATAAAGACATCACGCCATCAAGATTTTGTGAAAGGACGTGCGATTTCCAAGGGTGGTGAACGCACTTCACACAGCAGTCATTTATCTTTGAGGTACACGTATAGTTTTTTTACTACTGGAGACTCTCAGGGAGCAGGCTTCTACAATATGTTGTCCCGAAGTCAATGTATGTAGTCTTGCCTGGGGCTCTCAAATGTGCCCTGTGTGCACCGTTCACCGCTATTGCTTTTGCACTGCATCGACATTTATCTCCTTGTGTCACTTCCACAAAAACGCCTTGAGCCGTGGTGGGCGTTTTCCCTCTCTTCCCCGCCTGACCCAAGGCAGCCAAGGGAGGGGCGGGGAGTGGGGTGGCGGAGGGCAGAGGTGGTGTCCCACAAGGAGGCGAAGCGGCGTACTTTTGGCCCTGTGCTGGCAGTGTACGCAAGCCGGAGGGACACCGAGTCCTTCCGCACCATCTGGGACATGATGATGGCGGAACGAGCACGGGGGGTAACGCCGGGTGAGGCGCAGCTGCTGGATGCAGTGAGGGTGGCTGCCCCCCAAGAGGCCAAGATTGCATTGCTGCAGGTACTGCCGGAGCTCTTGGCAGACGTCGGTGCAGAGATGTGGCCGTCCGCTGTGTCCCCCTCTGCCGCTGCCGAGATCCAGGAACTCCTGGGCTCTGCCAGGGCGCATGTCGTGTCCATCGCGCGGGACTCGGATGGGCTGTGCCCGCTCACCGGCCGCCGCCTCAGCTTGATCACCCTCACCCAGGAGGTGCGCACCACCTTCCACAGCTCGGAGCTCTCGCACCTCCCCCCTCTCCTTCAATAGGCCTTGCGCCTTACTGACCCCCTCTGCCAGCATCTCTCAGCCGACCGCAGCTTTTCCCAGCTCTGGAAAGCCTCTGAAAACTCTGACACACCAATGCTGTATCCTTGTATTTGGTGCGACTGCACCAGGGGTGTACTGGCGTTGTGTGACGGGAGGACGACGGAGTTGGCCAAGAGTTGGTGAGATTGGGTGGAGCAGGATGGGCTGTTAGGGGGATATAATGGTTGTGGGGGCAGGACCGTGAGGCCATGCTACAAGGGCTCTTCCAGCTGGCGCGCGAGGACGACCGTACCCGGAAGCGCTCACGGAAGGGGCAGAGGGTTGCAACCACCCACCGAGCGCGTGCAGGATCAGATTTCGTTGCGGTGTGGCCCTATGTCCATCTCTCCCAGGCTTCAAAGGTGGGGAGGCCGATTGCCTTTTGTGCGGGGCCTTGTTCAACGCAGGGAGGCCGTTACGCCTTATTTGTTTTGGCCTTGTTTAATGCGGGGAGGTCGATAGGCCTTTTGTGTTTCCACCTTGTTTTACACAGGGAAGCTGTTGCAACTTTCTTGCTACAGCCTTGTTTAACTCGGGGAGGCCGGTACATCTTTTGTGATGGGCCTGATTTTACGCGGAGGGGGGTTGCACCTTTTGTGTTTTTGCTTGTTTCATCCCGGGAGGCCTTTGTGCTTTTGGTGTTGTGCCTTGTTTAATGCGAGGGGACCATTACGCCTTTTGTGTCGGGCCTTGTTTTAAGTGGGGGAGCCGTTACATCTCTATTTTTTTGGCCTTGACCTCGGAAGTATCAGAGATGCCCCGAGATGCTCAAGAAATCAGGATTGGCATATACATGCTCTTCCATACCTTGATAGTCCATGAAGCCGTCAACCACTAAGCAATAGTGCTTGAGGTGGGCATCAGCGCCAACAGGGTCAGCACAGCGATCCCCTGTGAACGGGCAGCTTGGCCTGCACACCCAGAAACTATGCCGGCATTGCCATTCGGAGAAGTCCTTATGCCAGACATAACATGATATCCCATCAGATAAGTCATTCTCTCCACCAGATATGTGCTCGCATGCCAGGTCCAGATCATACTAACTGCCACAAAGAGACTGCCTCAGCAGCCGTGGCGACACTCAACTCACGAACACTAGAACTCTGGTGGGGGGCACACTCCTCCAGGTGAATGTGAGGATGTGCCTCCATTCATTGAAAGCAGTACCGCCCCACCATCCAGAAGCATCTATAATAGCAGTCGGGACACCCTCCGGAGACTCCAGTTGTGGTCAACGGTGTGCTTATCAGTCCACCAACCAGATCCCTCGGGTGATGACATGTCTTGGCCACGAACAGTAAGGGGGGGCACAAACTGACGAAAAACCTCAACCAACCCCCGTCGAGGCACCGGCGTGTCTAGTGGGTACTTTGACAGGAGGGCAGTTGCTGCTGCTGCATACTTATCAGCCCGGGGCCTCGAAGCAGTCCCCACCTGGGATTCAAAGTGTTTCTCCCTACCAGTGTAGTCTTGGACTTTCACAGGCATGAACGCCTTCTTGACGGAGACCTTGACACCGACACCATCAACCTGGTCAACCTCACCCAGAGTTTTAGAATTCAGCAAGGGAGTATCACAAAAAGCACTAAACTTGTTTCATTGAAAAACTCGCTAACTGTTCACATGGCAAAACACCGTGACAGTACGCGCCAAATCATCACTCTACCATTGCGATTTGGCAATATTTGGTGAAAGTCCATGAACTAAGATTGAATGTCACTCACGGATCCTACTGAAACAACAGCACCCAGGTCCGTCTCACAATGAAAGTCCAAACACTGCCATACAAGTGTCGTGTCGCAGTGTGCATCTGTATCGTTGTTGTCGTCTTTGATCCTACGGTTCCGATCTGTGATGTAGGGTTTGAACATTGACCCTAGACAGTCAATCTTCACACCAAAAGGTTCAACAGACACTACAGATTCTAAATGGACAGACGCCGGTCTGCTTTGGGCTTTGCCGAGGTGCTCATCGAGCAATGTGTGACCATCGTGCACAAAGACGTCCGTGCATCCAATACGCTATACCGGTCCTAGATTGGTTTCTGGATCTCAGAGGTGATGGCTGCTTCTGATGTGCTATTCCAATGTGGCCACTGCATATCACGGTTGAGGGTTTGCTTCTGATGCGCTCTGCTGATGTGCCAGGAGCGTCTTGGGACATTCCAGCACTGGCTACAACAGCGTCATAATGTGGCCTCTGGGGGACGACCGCTGCGCTATGTGGTGGACGGTGCCAACGTGGCATACTGTCGGCAGAACTTCGGAGAAGGGGGCTTCAGCTTCTACCAAATTAACCTCGTGCTGAATCACCTGGTTGGGCCCTAGGAAAACCCCCATCACAAGCCTTCATGGGATGCAAGCCTCTGCGCACTGTGAGCTTTCACAGGGCTGTCGCCTAAAAGCCCTGGCCCTTCAATTAATCAAGACATAGCGTGGCCCGAGCCAAGTGGGTGACATGAGCAACGTGAACAGTTTTCGCTGCTAAGATGATCTAAGCCATTTTGTCAGTTAAGGAATAATACGCAGCTGAAACAGCTCATCTTGCATCCACCTGGAGGTCATGATGCTATGGCTACCCTAGATGTGATGGAGGGGGAGATCATGGCTGGTGCGCAGGTGGAGGTGGAAGGCTGCTCATGGGATGAAATTTTGCTTTTGATGCCCAAGAAGTACCTCAATGACGTAATTCCAAATCATGCGAGGGCTCGGTCAAGGCAAACCGAGGTATCCCATGAGCCTGAAGGGGCCACTGTGCAGCAGGGGGCATGTCAAGAAGCGAAGCCGCCTCGTCCAAATCTGAGCCCCAGAGTAGAAGTAGCGCAAGAGGACCTCGATTTGGTGCAAAGGTACCGCTCTTGCTTCAGGCTGCATCCCAGGTTTTATCTAGAGGTTGTCAGTCTTAATCTGTGCCCATGCATGGCTCTTGTTGACCCGCCGGATCATATACCACTTACCTCTACGCACCACATTGCATGTTGTTCGCCCTTGCCCATATGCTGGCATATCGGCTGCTCTCGTCACATCCCAGTCCTTGTTTATTTTTACATTTACGCTGTTTACTCGGGCAAAGTCTTGAGAGTGCAAGTGTCCCCACAACTAGGTGGCATGCTAAAGCGTCTAGCTACTCCCGTCATATATTAATGTCATATTGCATCTAGCTACTCCCGTCATATAATGATGTCATATTGCAAAGTCATATGCTAATGCCAATTCTTGGCATCATAACCGTACGTTGGCAACGTGTCAGGATGGCATACCGATCCATAAATGGGGAAAATCATTGTCCCTATCGCAAAGTTTTCACTGAACTTTATGAGATGCCCCTCCTTGACATGTGTGGCCTTTCTCTTCACCATAATCCAGCTATTCCCCATAAAACTGCAGAATAAACATGGTTGTGTCTGTACACAAGCAGCAAAGAGGATCCCAGATGAGTTCCTTTAATCTCACCCCACACTCTTGTGACACCTCACCCTCAAACATTTAAGCAAGAAAAGCCGAAGGGAGTAGTCCTCAGGTAAAGGGCCGTGAGGTGTTGGGTGAGGGTTCGGGCCAACACGTCAGATGGCGAGACAAAGGGGTGCTTGAAGCCGTGCCCTACGGTGCAGATGACGACTGGTGGTGGCTGCTATCTTGTGTTAGCGATTCGTTGACACAGGGGTTTGAGGTGGTTGATGATAGCACAAGTGTGATCCCCAGTCACTCCCAGCACCTCCCCATGTGTATAACGAATGACAATATGCGGGATCACCGCCTGTACATCCTGGAGAGCCGTAGCTTCACACGATTCAAGGCATCCCAGCTTGTACGCTTCGACATCATGGAGCGTCTTGTCAGTGCTCAACCAGAGGATGAAAACAAGCAGTATGAGGAGAAGGAGGAGGCTTCAGATGAGTGCATGGGCGCAGAATCTCCTGCTACTCAGGTGTGGAGCACCGTTGGCACCTAGGCCACCTTGTTTTTATCGTTCCATCTGTTTATCAATTAGAGTTGCCTACCGCCTTCGGCCCTGTTTCTGGTACAGGAGTGCACAGATGCATTTGTTGGATTTTCGATGTACGAAGAGGGATAGGATAGGAAAAGAAAGTGGAACAATGGGTGCAATTCTAAGGGCGCGAGGTAGGGTTGTGGGGCAACAGGGGCATTATGTGGTCTTGACGCCGCCACCACTATTCTCTCGGGAGATACAAACAAATATGGATCAAACCGTCTGGCATCTACCAATCCACAATTCAGATGGGCCTGCTGAGATAGAGGATGGAGAGGAATGGTTGGTCATAACTCTTCATTGTTGAGAATTTCTGGAAGGCTGCAGAGATATCACCTTGAGCAAAGACAAAAAACCTCGTGGCAGTGTCATCAATCAATGATTCGACTCTCCAAGGAAGGCCAACTTTATTGAAATTTAGATTTGCTTGCACGATTTCCAGCAAGAACACTTTGTCACCTTTGATGTTCAAGGATTTTCATTGATATCTTTTCCCAGAAATTTTGTTATTTTATGACTCGCTGACTTACAGATTTTCCGTCACCGTATTGAAGCTTTAAAAATAGCCATTACAATCCCTAGCCAATCTGGCCTAAATGTTGAGAGGTAGTCACACGAAGTAGTGTGTGTGGATCCCATATGCACGCGGGTGTGCATAATGACCGGCAACTGGACAACATGAAATCTGTACATACATACATGCATACATACGCACATATATGCATACCTTGCTAAAATTAGCTCAGACAGCCCTCCCGAGAGTCTCGGTGTACGGTAGGTCCCTGCCTAATTTGTAGTCGGATTCAAGGCTCATTTCTTGTTTGTAGCTCCGGCGTGTTGTGACCCTGCCTGCTGTGAATATCTTTTTGTATAATGTTTCTGCGACTGAAGTTAAATGTGTATGCATATGTTTATGCATGACTAACTTTTTGCTTGCATGCAGGATCAGTGATCGACCGCATGATCGACAACTAGCCAACCCCTTATTTCCGCGCGTGCCCATCTTCGACCGACTCCATGCTCAACGCTCGCCTACGAGTTCCTCGCCGCATGCATTGCACAGAATTTTAGTTTCACATGTGTTTCTGGTGCATGACCCTCATGTCATTGTACGTTTTCAGATCACTTGTATGTTTTCCCCAAGTCCTCATTCCCCCTCCATATGCCCCATGTCCCATCCGCGTATGGGCCCTTGTACACACGCCTAATGTGTTTGTTGCGCAACTGCTTGTGTGTGCCGCATCTCGTATGCACCTGTGTTGTTTGTATTTCGCATTCGTGTGTTTTGATTGTCTATGTTTTCCGATCCCTTGTGCGGGATCCGGCGGGCTTTGGGTTTCTCTTGCCCATCTACGCGCACCGGGGATCCCCACTATGCTTTTGCCCTGTATGTTCTTTTTGCATAATGCAATTTGTCTGACACATGCATTAGAACATAGTTAGGCACCGCTTTTCGCACACACTGTCGGCTTCGACCTAATTTTGGGTCAAAGCCGCCAGTGCCACTTGTTCAGGGCTGGGTCACAGGGCATTGGCAATTTGGCATTTCCCCAAGTTTGGGAGGTTCCTTGAATAATGATCAGCCCCAATATTTAGAATATTAGTGCTCATCGGCATCAATATTCAAGGGAATCTTCCGAACACTGGGAATATGCCAATGCATTGTGACAAATCCAGTTCTAAACATGTGGCCACCTCACTTCCACATCAACATTTCATCACAAATATAGCTCTCAACTTCTGCCTGCGTGGCACGTTTTCATTGGCTCAAACCCGATGGGTCAAAAATATATACCGGTTCTTCCAAACGATGTCAGTAATATAGTACTATAGCCTTTAATTTAAGTTGCAACTTCCGCTTTCGATTCATCTGTACATTCCTATGCGGAATGTCTTCTGGTCACGTGGGATCCATACGTCGGGACTCACTCCGAGTTCATGGTCAGTGCGAATGGGTTTAGGGCTTCTCCACTTGTGGTGAACACGCAGAAACAAATATCTACGAATAACTTCCGAGTTAGCACTGCTTGTTATAAGCCGAATCTCTTTATGTATTCTGGAAAGATGGATGTCTATTTTCACATAACCCTCTTGTGACACAAGCATGGGGGCGTGCTACATCAAACCGTAGCTGGCTATGGAATTTAGATACCAACCTTGCAGGAACATTCAGAGACCATTCTTGTAGGAACAAAGCGCAGAAATTACAGCGGCAGAGAGAAAACGAATCTTATGAACCTACTATCGACGCAAAAAATACATAGCGCTTCACTTAAACCAGTTATCACTTTTGGAAAACACCCTCTTAAGGGGGAGTCTCTCCATCATGGCGGCTTGCCAATCTTGTAAAGAGGCCGCAGCAATCATGTCCTTGCAGAAATCGCATTTCGAGTGAATGTAAATCGCTAGTTGGCCATACATTGCAATGTCAACTGACCCTGGGTTGACACCTCCGAAGAAGGGGTATTCTCCGAACTCGGCCTTGAAGTCTTTCATAATTTACATGAAGGTCATCGACATCTCCTACCTTGAATGCGCCGCCAGGGTTTACCGCTTTCTTTGCCTCGCGGTTCATATGGTCTACAACGCTCTTTCCCATACAGCAACCCCCAAGCCTGCTCCCATCGCTGCGCTGTATGACATTTCGTATTGTGGGGTCGAGCTCGTATGTGATCCTCTGGTCCCACCCGGCGTTATACTCCATTTGTGGGGAAGATTGTGCGAGAGCAGGGATGAGATTCTTGAGTATAATGCCGGAGTCGTTGACCTGGCGCTCCCCCACCACGATAATAGGTATCTTTCTGTAAAATCTTCCGACGGATCCGGGGGCTGGAGCAGAACAGTCCACTCTCTGGAAGGGGATGTCATTTGCCAGCAGCACAGTGCAGAGCTTATTTGACGGGGCTGAGCGTGTCGAGCCGTAAACATAGACGTTCCTATTCATGAGGTCAGCCTTCGAGTTCCACGGCACCGCTGGAGATGGGTCTATGCCCTCAGGATTGCTTCCGTCCGGGAACATACCAACTGACATAGATACCTGCACCATGAAACGCACTCTCAATTGTATAGGGATGAAACTTGCGGTCAACCTGACCATGGTCAAAATACCGAGTTTTTGTTCGAAGAAAGGAGTGTTTGGCGTAGGAGCAGGATGTAAGCGATTTTGCTGTCAGTTGCTCGGAAACTAAATCAGAAACAACTTCAAACATACGTAGGGTCTGACTGCAGCAAGTGTGTGAAAATACAACTGCGGTGGGTAATTTAAATGTTCTAAAGCTAATGCTTATAAAGCATCAGCTTGAGCCTCTAACGATATCTAAGACTGTTGATTGTTTGAGAAGCAGACGCCTAACTTCAGGATACCGAATTGTTCATCAGCCAACACTCTATAGATCCCTATACTGCGCCTGAAGATGGAATCACGACCTGCGGAGAATGAAGATCTCGAGCGGATTGCAACTTTGCAAGTTTCAAGTGTTTTGTAAGACGAAGTCCCTCATCTACCTCATCTTGATGTAGGACCTAAACAACAAGTACAAACGTACAAAAAAGCAAGTCACGAAACGCTTAGCGTTAGCTTTAAACTCTTCATACAAGATTTCGGTCCGATTTTTGCTCCTCGACGAGAGCTCTTCAGTTCTGCAAAAAATTTGGAAATCGGACGGTCGACGGCTTCGGAAATTTCAGTCAAAGTTCGGTCGACGGTCACAGTGTTAAGCACCGCCCACTATGGGCTCACAGTGTTAAGGATCAATTCTTGCGCAGGCAAGCTCAGCATACTCGTGAAGGCAGAGTCTAGTCTCTTTTAAAATCAACTGCTCGCAAGTTAGCGAGTTCCTCTACCTAGAGGACATTCGAGCGGCGTCTTCCGTTCCAAAAGCTAGTGCAAATACTATTTTTTTGCACTTGAGAGTGTGAAATCATGTTCAAGTCATTGAGTAGCTTATGGTCTTCCGGACCCTCCCTCAATTATTCGGTGGAAGAGCCTTTCGGAAGTGCATTTGGGACATGGATCCACTACAGTGGGAAGTCCAAGGTGTGAAGCAAACACTCACCAGCACGCGCGCGCATAGCCACCCATGGAACCTTGTGCAAGGGAGTTTTTTGGAGCGAGTGCCTGAAGTTTTTTTGAAAAGTCTTATGCTATGTGCATCCCTATATGTGCTATGCCTAAGCACAACTTGCCACAGGAAGATGAGTCGGAAGTCTCCGTCTTCAAAATGCAATGTAGCGATGTGCTTGATCCTAGAATGATAGCTGCAAAGAATGGTGTAAAGCGTTTGCGCACGGTGAGTAAAAGCCTCTCGTCGTTGGCTACCCTTGTTTCCTCGACGGCATGCTCGCGCGTATCTTGAGTTTTATGCCTACACCACTGAGCTTTCACACGAGGACATGATTTAGCCAGTCTCGCGGGTAATCCAGTAGATTCACGGTATGCGGTCGCAGATTAAACATCCCAACGTACTGGAGTTCAAAGACAGTTTGGAACTGGAGCAAGGGGAGAAGAGCGGGGGCGAGCCTGTCATTTACTTGGTGACAGAGCCCGTAAAGCCCCTCAAACAGGTCCTCCGGGAGCTGAATCTCGACTCATCTGCAAAGTATGAGACATTTGTCCTTGCTATTCTTCTTTTATTTCAGCCCCACGGAGCTTCTCCGCCTGTCGCTTTACGTCCTTTCCTGATAATTTCCTCGATCTGCAGGGAGCAATACCTCTCGTGGGGACTCCACCAGATTACGAAGGCTGTGAGCTTTCTCTCCAACGACTGTAAACTGGTGATCACAACCGCTGTCAGAATAATCTCTAAGGGATCCCTCCTCTGCGTGTGCAGTGAGCAGCAGACTGTGGTCAACTGACAACTGCAGCAACAGAAAGTCATCTCCGCTTCGCTTCTGGGTCTATGGTTGTAGTTGCCAACCTTTAAGGCCTCCAATGCACACGCTTGTGAGGCGCACACTTGCTGAAGGCAGACCTCTGGCACAAGGGGCTCTCCGCGCGATCAGCGACTATTCGTGTTGGGCGAGTTTCCGAGCCGTATGCTGAACCACGCTCCTTGTTGAGGAAGTTCCTTGAACTTGCGCCACTCTCGTGACTTGAGGCTCGCGAACGTGCTGCTTTCGGCAGATTCATGGCAACGTCTGCCTGGACGCCATCGTGGTGACCGAGCAGCTCGACTGGAAGCTGCACGGATTCGATATGCTCACGGAGTATGACCAGGCCGACGCGTATGACTCCCCTCTGAAGGTCTTCGCTCAATTCAGCCAGCAGGCTCCGCGCCTTCTTTGATCAAGTCACGTCTGTGGAAATTACTACCCAACAGACGCCCCCTCACGTTCCCTAACCTTGAAGCACGTAGAGTTCCATGCGGCGTGCGTGTGACGCTAGACGCGCGTGACTCGTGCATCACACGACCGTTGCTAGCGGAAACTGTCGTGTGATCCTCCGCTTCCAGGGGAGAGCACCTTTGTTGGACCCGAGAAACTTTCCTTCACGCCTCACTCATTCTTCCCACGCAAGCCCAACTTCCCTGCACGCTCGCTCCGTCGGCCAGCCTCCTTACACCAGCGTCTGCGGCAGGCCGGAGGGATCATGGGGGCTGTCCTCCCTCCTGCCTACACGCAGCCGCAGGGCACCGGCGTCTGCGGCAGGACGGTTGATCCCAGGCGCTTCCATCTGTCCGATCTGTCAATCTATCTATCTGTCCAGGCTGAGCGATCCTTGCCGAAGTTGGTGTGGACCACAAGCAGAACCAGGGAGAGTGCCTGAGGGTGCAGCAAAAATCGGCTGGAGGTTCTGGTGTGAAGTTGTGAGCTGAGCTCAGATGACTTGCTTGCCAGGCGTAGGGCGGGGGGCTGCCCGTCCCCAGGCCAGTGGGGCGCCCTTCCGCGCATCAGGCGCTCGGGTTCCTACTGGCTTGGGGGGCCGAGAGAACTAAGCCAGCACTTGGGGTTCCGGTTGCACCTGCGCACAGCTCTACAGCAACACCGTGGCGGAGCAGTACAAGTGTGAGGAGGTGCGCAAGGGTGACTACGCGCTGGTGAAGCGCTCGCCGCCCTGGGCCGTGGACTCCTGGGGCCTTGGCTGCCTCGTGCAGGTGCGCTGCCCTCCTCGGCTTCCCCTGCCCTGCTCATGCAGCTGCCAGAGATGCTTGTGCGTAAACCTCTGAGCGGGGCAGGGCCCGAAGCATATAACACAGGGCCGACACCCGAGTTGCGCAGATACTCACGTGGCATCAACAGCTTGTTGAGCAAGAAGCCGAGGTGGAGGCCCTTTCGGTCTGGCGAGCTGTTCGCTCGTGATCGCCTTCGCAGGCGTCGGTGCCCCCTGCAGTGCGGTGGTGCACTCCCACAGACTAGTGCACGTGGCTTCGGCCTGAAGGAGGCCCTGCTCTTGGTGGTTGCCTCAGTGCCCGGCCCTGCCCCCGCCGCCAGTGTGTCACGGAGGTGGGCGGATTGCGGACGGAGTTGATTTGACAGGAGCTGTTTCGCGGAGGGGAGCTGTCAAAGATGGATGAGTTACGGGACACCAAGGTGATCCCCCCTGTGGTGCTGAAGGACTACACGCGGCTGCTAGGAAGCAACCCCAACAAACGGCTCAACCCGTCAAAGCTGCTCGAGACCAACGAGTTCTTCATGAACAAGCTCGTGGATACCATCCGCTTTCTTGAGGATCTCAATCTGAAGGACAGCGCCGAAAAGGTGCGATGCTGCCTTCCATCACCCCCCCTCCTCCTATTCATTCCTACCTTATCCGACGCTTCCGTGTTTCCTCCGTTCAACCCCTGCCCCTTCCCTACCGCCTTCCCTCACCTCCCTGTGACTGCCACCACACCCGAAAGTGGATGGTGTTCAACTGGTAGACATGTACACGGATTGTGCGGAGGAGGGGAAGGCACCCGAGGAGGGTGCTCTTGCTTCAGGGGTGCTCACCAGGCGCAGCTTCTGCCAGCACATGGGCTGTGTGCACTATGCTGTGTCTTGTGCTGATCTGTGTTGCCCTGCTGTCTGCAGGAGAACTATTTTCGGCGGCTGCCCATTGTGCTCGAGACCCTTGTGGACGCGATCGCTCAAAAGAAGGCAGGGGGGCCCTCGTTCCCTCTGCTCTGACCCCCCTGCACCCCTCGCGATAGCTCACCAGAGTCCCCGTGGAACCTTGGTGGGGGTTTCTCGTCGCTGATACTAAGCATATGCACCGCCACGGAAGGCCCGCCCCCCGCGCCTCGCTGTGAGTTGCCATGCGTTGTGTGAAAGTGTGTGCGCAGGTGCTGCCCCTGCTGGCCAAGGCACTCGAATTCGGCTCTGCACCCGCCGTTGCCCTGGACCCCCTGCTGCAGGTGAGCGTGCCCGCCTCTCCGTGGTCTCCCTTGCCACGGTTCATTGGAGGCTGGGATAGGAGTTGATGCCTGCTCCGGTCGAGGGCCTGCCATAGAAATCCTTTGCCTTGGCATTACCCTCCCTCTGGTCAAAACTACCTCCTCACGACGCGGGGTGCAGCTCGAAGCAAGAGGGCACTGGCTGGCACTCGTGCCATTTACTCTTGTATGTGCGCCCGTGACCGTCGCAACACACTGCATACGGTCCGCTCGTTCATCCAGTTCCTTCAGTTCCAAAACACAGAAACGAGGGGCTGCCTCGGAATCACCGGAGCATGGATCCTCTGGTGAAAGGGGATCAGAGGGGCAGTTAATGGCTTGGAGGTGATTACTTGGTAGTTTCTGGGTCGGCTCTCAAAATCGTGGGCTGTCAGCATTTACGCCGACTGACAGGCCGTCGCGAGGTGCTAAAAACACCTGCTGAAATACTGAGGCACCCTGTGCTTGTTTGGCCGGTCAGACCTGCCTGGCTCCTGCTTGCAAAGAAGTCGGATGCAGCGCCACAGAAACTTGCAACATGCACTAGTGACCCGGTTAAACAAGCAGTGGCTTGCTCGGCCAGCTGCCTCTCGATGCGGCTCTACCATCTTTTGGCCCCCATGACGCGTCGACGCAGCGGTGGATAGCCAGTTCGCCTTTGCGGCAAGTCTCAGCTCAGTGTTCTCTCGTGTCCCCTGCAGATTGCGAAGACTGTGCCATCCGACGAGTATCCTGGAAAGGTCGATAGTCCTGCCCTGATGCGGCGCCATTGTTGTGCTCCTGTAGTTTGACCTTGTTGAATCTATGCTATCAAGGTATCAGTATTTCAATGTGGCACTTCTTTCTGTGGTCCTACCGTGCGCCGGTGCGGTTCCTTGCAGCTGTGATGTGGAACTTATCTGGAGCTCTCCATTGCAGCCCATAAGGGATGACTGTCCCCTTGGGAAAGGAGATCAGGCCGCCAGAGAGGCTGCTTAGAGCGCTGCAACAACTGTTCAACCACCCTTCTTTCATCCTGCTGACTGCACCTCAAAGGCGCGATAGGCCTTCCTAGGCACTTTTTCCAGCCATGTGCAAGGCCCCAGTCTTTGTAGAAGTTGGCAGAAGTCGGCGTTCCTGTGAAGCCCCCTCACTGCGGTGCCGGAGACAGGGCACCAGGTGAACGGGAGGACTGAGCTAAGGTTAAGCTGGGGGCTCCTTGACAGGTGGTGCCGTGCCTGGTAAAGTTGTACGCGAGCACAGACCGGCAGATACGAACAACCTTGCTGACCAACATGGACACTTACATTGAACACATGTCCCCCACCGTTGTGGATGAACAGGTATGACAAGCAGACCCAGGATGATACTATGGATGCACCGCCTCCCAGACAGCGGGCAAAGCGCGCAGTGCACGAACGTGCTTCAAGGTCTATTGCGCAAGAGGCGCCTTCCGGTGCATTAGGGATCCCTCAGAACAGAGGGCTTGCCTTCAAACGTGTTGAGATGCTCCAAGGCTTTCTGCTCCGAACGCCGTCATGAGCCGAAACTTAAGACCACCTTTGAGGTCAGCACTTCGAGGCTATTTCCCAGCGGGGAATGAGGGGAGGTAAATCCCTGAAGCCATCCGTCGCCGGGTAAGGCAGGAAGATAATGCCTCGATTCTATCAGCTGCCTTGAGGGGCCTGCTGACAACCTCACGAATTCGGGTTGAAGCAAAACGGCAAGCCAATGCATCAAACAAATAATTGACTGAAAGTCTGTTAGTAAGATTTAAGCTTTCACAAACTGTGATTCCAAGCCGGTCTGCAGGGTGGTTCGAGAGTTTAAGCGCGCTTGAATCTTCCCCCACGTGCACAGGTGTTCCCGAATTTGGCTAGTGGTTTCACGGATGCCACCCCGTTCCTCCGAGAGCTCACCCTTAAGTCCACCCTCGCGCTGGCCCCGAAGCTCTCACAGCGCACCATCAATCAGAACCTCCTCAAGCACCTTGCCAAGCTGCAGGCGAGTCCCTACTCATCCCTGTTTTTCGGCCATGTGCTCTGAAGCACCGCAATCCGTCATAGATGAGTCCCTGTCTGTGCCTGCCTCCGTGGCCTTGTGCTTTCAAACACCTTGTCACGTTGCAGATGCACCTACACGGCAGCAATACGCCCCGATTACTCCCAGTACTTACTCCCAGTGCCATATGCCCTGTGCCCCCTTATTCAAACCAATAACCCCCCACGCGCCTTCACCTTACGTTGGTCTCCAATGCGCCGCACCCCCTGATTCACCCGGATAACTCGCATGCCTTTAGCTTGCCTTGGGTGGTGCCCTAGGCCCTACGCCTGCTGATTTACACGGATAACCTGCGTGCCTGCTTCTTACGTTCGGTTGAGTGATACATGCGCTGTGTCACCTGATTTATCAAGGACACCCATGTGCCTGTACCTCACTTCGAATGCCGTATGCACCGTGCCACCTGGTTGACACGGATAACCTGCATACCTGCGCCTTTCTTTGGGTGCTCTGTGCGCTGTGTCACCTG
>LGRX02002217.1:68044-120637 GCA_001247695.2 Cymbomonas tetramitiformis
GGATAACCTGCATGCCTGCGCCTTTCTTTGGGTGCTTTATGCGCTGTGCCACCTGGTTGACACGGATAACCTGCATGCCTGCGCCTTTCTTTGGGTGCTCTGTGCGCTGTGTCACCTGATGCACCCAGGTGGCCCACATGCTGGATGTTATACTTTCGCCCTAGCCCACTGCTCTTCCCTTTGCAGTCTAGACACCGGCCTGCAAAGTCACATCACTAGCCAGCAATGGTGTTGCTCACAGGTCCGCGGAGTGGAGAGGAGGGGGCGAGCCTCGGATTCTGAGGATGGGTGGGGATGGCAAAAGGTGGATGAGGAAGCGGCAATTCGTGCCAACACGACTATCTGCCTGGGCAATATTGCGCGCTACCTGAGCGAAGCTGCTGCTAAGCGTGTTCTCCTAAATGCATTCACCCGAGCTCTCAGAGATCAGGTCTCGGCCTCAGCCCATCTCCATTTCTCTTTTGCAGATGCTGGACGCTTTGTCCCCTTTCCTTTTGCGTCCATCGAATACAAGCAGAACATGTTTCTTATCCCAGGATCATCTCGGCCGGCCATGGGGTCACCCCGGGACCATCACCTCAGACAGCCATGGGGTCATGGGTATGAGTAGCATTCTAAGAGACCCACCATGACCGGGAGCTCCTTCCTCCTTGCATGCATCGTCCATATGGTTTTGTGTCGCTCCCACTTCACTTCACTTTGAATTTCCCTTCCGGATGAAACTTGGGCCTCCCTTGATAAGTGCACCTGACCCAGAGAGCTGTGTTCTCAGACATGTGTGTTTGCGGTGTCCGTGGGAATGTACAGTTTGCCCCAGCACGGGCTGCTGGCCTTATGGCCATTACTGCCACCATGGGGCACTACGATGCTGATGAGGCCGCTCGTCGCATCATTCCTGCGGCGCGTCCCTTACCCGTCCTCTACACCTAATCTTTATTCCAAGTCTTCCATTCGAAGGGGGATCTTCTCATATCTGCCATACATACATGGCCCTGCCTGCTTGCCCTCCATATCACTTTGGATCTCACATTCTACTTATTCATATATGATTATGATATTAGGGATAAGTCTACAGTGGGTGTAGATATTTCATTATAATCTAGATTGGGTGTAGTCATTTCATTTTAATCCAGATTGGGTGTAGACCTGTCATTTTAATCCGGATTGGGTGTAGTCACTTCATTTCAATCCATTTCTTTTGCTCTTCACATCTCATTGCCAGCAGGCACACTGCATAGCATTTCATTAAAAATAGCTTTCTTCTTACATGCTGTTAAGTGTGTGAGAGAAAATCTCTTTTTTGGAATGTCTTCTCTAGGCTGATTCACAGCTTCACATGCTTTTTAGGCTGATGCACAGCTTCTAAGGCAAAATGTTTAGAGTCTTTTGGGTTGGGTGGGTAGGGAAGGCAAAAGAACAGAGCTGCGGATTCCCACGGGCGGAACTCCTAAATACTGTCGTGTGTAAAGCCTTTAGATCTAACTCAGCTGCTTATTTGATCTAACGGCTCAGGAAACTCTGATCGATCTACCGGCACAGAAACCTCTAAAATTCCGCAGGCTCCAATTTAACCATTTCTTTTGCTCTTCACATCTCATTGCCATGTAACAGAGATCATTAGGCACACTGCTCTGTGCCAGGCTGCTGCCGCTGCTGCTGCCGCCATCTCGGAGTGGTCCACCCGAAGTACTTCTCCATGTGCTCGTCGGGAACAGCTGCCGGGTCAATGTAGGAGTGGATGGCAGAGGACAGCTGAGACCAGCCGCCCAGGAAGCAGCACTTCTCAAGCGCCGCGCCCACAGCCCTGGCACAGGTACAAGCCCCCTTGCGGGTGCTGTGGCCAGAGAAGTGTCCCCCTTCCGGAGGGACACACCCCAGCCTCCCCAATGCCAACTGCACCCAGCCATTAGCTTGCGCCGACTGGAGCTTTCCTTGCTCCCACGGCAGCCTCCAGTAGCTGCCCTGCACTTCCGAGCCCGTCACCGGGCGATGCCCCCAACAGGCATCCCGCACCTGCTGCCAGTGCTGCAGGAGCTGCACAAGCCCCGCCACCCCCGCTGCGGGGATGGTGAGCCTCCTCCTGAGGCGCACGTGCCCCCTGCCTTTCTCCTTGTGGAGAACCACGGAGATGTCATCACCTGTGATGCTGATGTGCCCCCTGCGCATGGAGACGCCCGTCTCTGGCCGGCCGAAGGTGACGAAGGCAAACACCACGTAGGTGCACGCCCTGAGCAGCTCCGTAGCTGCCCGGCCCACCGGCTCCAGCCCCAGCCCGTGCGCATGCACCGCCGAGACATGCCTGGCAGGCAGCCAGGTCCGCACCGTTTGCTCCTCACCCGCGGCTTCAGCCGCCTGCACCTGGAGGCGGGACATGCCCTTCACTGCTCTGGAGATCGCCCGGCCCCTGGCAGGCCCGGGGAACCCCATGTCCTCGTGGTAGTTGTTGATGGCGGACAGGTAGGGCTGCATGTTGGACGCCTGCACCGTGCCCTTGTCCAACATGTGAGCAATGTACAGCCTCACCGTGGCCCCCGTTGCCGGGAGCCACTGCCTGCTCTCCGCCTCACAGAACGCCATGAAGGCCCGAGCCTTCGGCCGGTAGTTGCCCACCGTCTTGTCGCCCAATGCTGCCCCCTGCATCTGCACTGCCAGCTCAGTGAGGGAGCTGTCCCCCAGCTCCCCTCTCCAGCGCTCCTGAAGCGCCGCATCCCAGCCAGCCACCTCCTGCACCGCTGCCGGGAGCACCTCATACCTCTCCTTGCTCATGTCCAGGTCCTCCTTGTCACCATCCTCGTAGGCAATGTGGGTTAGGCCGTCCGACCCCGTGTCACCCACGGTGCCGGTGTACCAGGCATCATCCTGGGGCCAATACACCTTCACCTTGAGGCCACTCGCCAGCCCCGCCTGCGGAGCCCGCCCGGCCGCCCGCCTCCCATCCTGCAGGTAATGGCTCACCGGGAGGCGGAGATGCGGAACATGATGCCGTCCCAGCTTGAGGCCCCGAGCAGCTCGGACTCTCTCAGCCGGTTGGGAGTAAAGAGGTCCCTGCCCCGGGGCAAGATCACCACCTCGTCGGCCATGGCCTCCAGCTGCTGGAACCACATCTGCCCCGGCTAGTAGGGCGCCACCACCGTGGCGGCGCACTTCTCATCCCGCAGCTTGTGCGCCACCTCGTCGAGGAGGCACCACGGGGGGTTGACCCAATTGACCTCTCCTAGCCAGGAAAAGGCCAAAGAGTCCACGCCCTCGCACCCCGGGTCGTGCCATTGTGCGTAGTAGCGCGGCAGCTGGGCGGAGAGCTCCGAGGCGAAGCGGTCCACGGTGTGCTGGTGCCATTCCCGCTCCGCCCACTGAAACCACCTGCGGTTTAGCCGCCAGTCGTCCAGGTCCCGGTCCCGAGACAAGCGGTCGGCCCACTCGTTTGCCTCGCTTCTGATGTACCTCGCCTGGAGCTCGATGTCGTTTAAGTCCAGCAGGATCCACAGGCGCCGCATCCGCCGCATCAGCTCCGGGTTGCGCGACGTGAAGTGCGAGAGCATGGCCACCACCGCCTGGTTGTCGCAGTAGAGGCGCACCACCTTGCCGGTGAGCTCTCTCAGGAAGGATTGCACCGTTTTGTACACGGCCTCCAACTCCAGGTGCGTGATGTGTAGATGCCGTAGCTCGTCGGACCAGAATCCTCTTGCCGCGTGCTTGAGGTTCAGCACCCCGCCCCATGCGAACAGAGACGCGTCGGTGTGCACCTTCGCTCTCGTGGGGCTGCGCCAGATCTTGCGACCGTTCCACCGGCTCTGAGCCGGCAGCCTGAGCCACCACTCGATGTCGATCCACGCCTGCCGTGTGAGCTTCACCTTCGCGCCCCATCCCCGCCTCGTGGAGAGCACGAAGTGGAGCTCCCTGAGATACAATCTCGACGGAGGGACTGCCAGATACACAGACTGGCAGAGCCCCGTGAACGCTGCCAGCTTCCGAGCTGGGAGCCACCTCCGTTGTCGCAACGCCTCGCTGAGAAGCGCCTTGGACTGCAGGTGAATCTTCTGCAGCCTCGCCGGTGTCACGCGGAACTGTCCCGCTTTGAGGTCCACCTCGAGCCCGAGGTGCTCCACCAGCTGCGTCGGCTCCCATTGCCCCTTCTTCTCGTTGCGCGACAATCCGAGTCTCACCAAGACCCGAGATGTCAACTCGCGCGCCCTGAGCGCCTCGATCCTGTTGCTTAGCAGCAGCAGGAAGTCGTCCATGTAAGGGAGCACCCGCGCCCCCTGCTGATGCTCCTCGCGGCCGCATCCTCCAGCTCGTCTGCGAACTGCCCAACGTCATCGCACCTTGCTTCCGCTTTGCAGCTTCCGCACTTCCCGCCGATCCTCCGCGGATCTCGGAGAACGGAGGCACTCCACGAGCACCTTCATGACCTTGACGAATATTCATGGCGAGTCGTTCCAGCCGAAGGGAAGGGCGCCGCACTGGAATAATTCCCCCCGCACGTCGAACTGCATGTACTCCTGGAAGGCGGGGTCGATCCCCGCAACGTGGTATCCGTCCTGGAGGTCGAAGCTGACGCACCAGTCGTTCGGCTTGGCGAGCCGTCGCAGCTTCTTGAGCGTCTCCATCTTGCAGCGGGACTTGACGCAATGCGAGTTCAACCAGCGGAAGTCCATCACTAGACGCCACTTTTTCGTCCCCGGCTTCGGCACCAGGAACACTCGGGATACATGTCGTCTCCTCCTCGCTCGTACCCATGCGCCCGTCCTGAGACACCGCTCGGTCTCTGCGGCCATCCACTCCAGCTGCGGAGGGGTGGCGTCGCCCAAAGACACTCCGTGATCGAAAGGCAAAGGCGCCTTGTCGACCCAGCGCATCCTTGCCCCTTTGCTGATCCACTGCATGACCTCGGAATTCGCGCCAGCTGCGCGCCATGCCCCCCTTCTGCTCCGCACCCTTTCCTGCAGGGTGGGCTCTTTCCGTTGGACGCCCCGAGGGGCGGAAGGCGTCCAACCTTTCCGTGATCGGAAAGTTAGGTCTGGGCTTGGGCGCCTCGCCCAAGCCCTGACCCTTTACCTCCCTTGCCGCTGCCGCGGCCACCTTCACCTTTTCCAGCGCCACCGCCCGCTGCGCCTTTGCCTTTGCCTCCTTGACGGTCACGAAAAGTCGAAACTTTGGCGCTGGCCTTGGCGTGCGTGTTCATCACGGCCTTCGCCTTCGTGGTGTCGAACTCCTTCAACCACTTCGTGAGCACTGAGTCGCTCACCAGCCCGTCGCTGCCTGCGTACACCTTCTCCTTGATGAAGGCCAACTTCGCCCGCAACGCCTCAGCTCCGCCGTGTGATGTTGCGTCAGACTCCATGCTTGCTCTGAGCTGCAACATGGTGTATCGGTTGTTCAGGAGCGAAAAAACGCCCTTAAACGTGTTGTGCGCTGCGAAAACGCGCTCACTCAATTCCTCCACCGTTGGGGGGTCCTTTTCATCTTGACACCAGTCCAAGGTCACCTCGGAAAACGCAATCGCATCGTGCATGTACGAAAGCGCAGGGGCAAGCACCAACTGCTCGTAACGCATGGACGAGTTGGTGCGTTTGGAGAGGGCATCGTAGGTCTTGTCGTTGTACAGGCCGTACATCTGCGGCATGTCGGTCTCCTGTGTCGCAGGTCTCACAGGGAATCGGTTCCCTTCAACGTGTGGGACATACGGGAGTTTTTTCAATGCCTCCAACTCCGCGTCTCCGCTCTGAGCGGAACCACCAGCCTGCGAAACGGCTTTCGCTGCCGCCTCCTCCGCGACTTCAACTCTCGCTGCGAGAGTCTCCATCTGCTTCATCATGAGCCTCATCATTGCGCCCTGTTGCTCCAACAGGACTTCCATCCCGGACTTCGCCGCCGGTTGTTCAGCCGCGCCAGCCTGGTTCTCCGACGCGCCTTGCTCACCGTCTTGACTCATTGTCGTAAGTCGTCAAGGGTTTAAACTTCCACAGTAACGTTAAAATGTGGAGTAAAAATTTGCAGTGTGCCGCACTAAGAATTTCTCCGCGAGGAAAATTTCTTGTGAAGTTCTTTTGCTAAGGCAAAAGAACAGAGCTGCGGATTCCCACGGGCGGAACTCCTAAATACTATCGTGTGTAAAGCCTTTAGATCTAACTCAGCTGCTGATTTGATCTAACGGCTCAGGAAACTCTGATCGATCTACCGGCACAGAAACCTCTAAAATTCCGCAGGCTCCAATTTAACCAGATTGGGTGTAGTCATGTCATTTTAAAACCAGATTGGGTTTAATCATTTCATTTAATCCAGGTTGGGTGTAGACATGTCATTTTGGCCTAGATTGGGTGTACACATGTCATTTTAATGTGCCACCGGGTGTAGACACAGGTATAGGAGGTATAGGTCGTGTTTTTTTGTCAACAAACAAATAATGTTTTTTTGACATCGTTGACATCATGACGCGAAATAATGTTTTTTTTAGCATCAAACAACAAAAAACATCGATTACGAACAGTTTTTCGCTGATTATTGCATTAAAACACATTATTTTGCAAATCCAACCTCTAGATATGTGCATTGTGGTCAGATGTTGATATCTACCGGTTGACTTTACATAATAATGTTCACATGCAATATTATGAATGTAGAATGTAATGTAATGTAGAATGTAATGCCTTGAAGGCATCACGGTATGTTAAAATGAATGATGACACCCCATCTGGATTAAAATGAAATGTCTACACCCAACCTGGATTAAATGAAATGATTAAACCCAATCTGGTTTTAAAATGACATGACTACACCCAATCTGGATTGAAATGAAGTGACTACACCCAATCTGGATTAAAATGACAGGTCTACACTCAATCTGGA
This sequence comes from Cymbomonas tetramitiformis, assembly GCA_001247695.2. NCBI lineage: Eukaryota > Viridiplantae > Chlorophyta > Pyramimonadophyceae > Pyramimonadales > Pyramimonadaceae > Cymbomonas > Cymbomonas tetramitiformis. Next base: position 74,891 of record LGRX02002217.1, read on the forward strand.
TTAAAATGAAATGACTACACCCAACCTGGATTATAATGAAATGTCTACACCCATTGTAGACTTATCCCATGATGATATTATTTAGGGTATCTGACTCTCTACTTCAGCGTGTATGATTATGATGTTATTCAGGGGTCTTACATTCTACTTCAGCGTGTATTACTATGACATTATTTGAGTAGCCCGCAAATGCAGTCATAAGGCGTTGACAGATTTATAGTCACCGCCACTGAAAAACTGACGGATTATGTGCTTTTCCGACCTCACCTCGCCAGCTATAAACCGAGTCCGCCTATGTGTGCGTGCGCGAGGCTAAAACCCATATCATAAAGAAATATTGATGCCTCATCCAAGGGCATAGAGTACCCTTTGAGACCGAACGGAACCTGCTCCCCTTGGCATCTCCGGTTGCAGTGCAGTGAATCTTCCAATTCGTGAAAATCTGGCATTTTTTAAGGTATAATTAGGAAAATGTTGCAAATAGTTCGTCAACAGACTTGTCTGTGCACTTGTAATACGTCTCTGAGCACGTCTTACATATTCCGGCGTTTGGTTGGAGCCAAGAGGTAGCAGGGCGAATTCGCGGATCCGCTTCGCTTCGGATCACGCACTTCCGCGGAACATTTTGCATTTCCCGGGCAACTTCATCTGTTATGGAAAGCTCAACTCACCCGTATGCTTCGTAGGAAGTATATGGGCAGCAGCGGTCACTTTTGAAGTTGAGGGGTATCAACATCGGAAGCACCAATTGCGCCAAGTTCTCCCCCTTGCGGGATTTGTGATCATCCAAGCGACTGGGATAATTCTTCCGGGATGATTGATACCAGTGATATTCTGAGCGAACTGGCACTTGCACGCGCCACGCTTCCCTCCGCTTTCCCAACTGTTCTTGGAATCTCAGATTCATCTAACCAGTGCCTGGAGAGGACTGTTGCGCTAGTCAGGACGGGGATACACACATCACTGGCCATCGGCTGCGGCTGCCTTGCCCCAGCCTTTAACTCCCCTACTCCTCTTCTTTTTAACCTCCTTCTTCTCCGATCATCCTCCAGGTCACCTGTGCTGGGAATCCTTGGTTTTGTTGGATGTCGTACACAAATAAAACCATCTTCCTGTGCGATCTGTCGAAATCGTTCAGCCACTGCTGCTCCAACACTTCGTCCGCCACCACTCCGTCCGCCGCGCTGCATATACAGTCTTTCATAAAAGAGAGCTCTGCTCGCAGAGTGTCCTCGCCGCCGTGAGAAGTAGATGACAAGTCCATTTCTAGCTGTCTGCGTGACTCCAGCATTGTCTACCAGTTGCACAGCAAGGCGTACAACCCGTGAGTCGAGTTTAGGATCTTCGTCATCTGCTGAAAGCAAAGGGAAAATAAACAGATGTCGTCTGCCAATGTAACTCCTCCCTGTCCATCTCATCCTTCTCAGCTGCGTCCAGCGACTTGGAGCTGTTGATTATATTGTCCAGGTACGAAAGCGCCGGTCCCAGCACCATGCTTGCTCAGTGCATGGTATATCTTGTTGGAGTGCAAGTCTTACAACTGCGGCATTCGGAGGGGCGGGGGATCTCGTGGAGTAGGCTCTCCTGTGTTGACAGCAGGAGGGGGAGACACAAACTTCTGCTCCAAAGCCCCCTGTGTCTGGAGGGGTGGGGAATCCAAGTGGGAAGTCTCAATTGTTCGTTGGTCAGACTGTGAGTAGTCATCGTGCCTACTCTTTTGTTAGTTGTCATCGTGCCTACAGTACTGAATACAGTGGTGATCCAGGACACTTGGCCAATTTGGCAGCGTGCCTCGCAACGTACCTAGGTACTTGGGAAATTCCTGTTTGCTGAAAGCAAAAGAAACAGAGCTGAGTGGCCGTGTCAGTTCGTGGTCATTTGTACTCCTGGTTAGAGTCACGGATTCTGGTTTGTTAAACCACTAAAATTCTGTTGCACTCCCATTTGAACATTTTTTGGGGGATCTTACATTCCGCTTCAGCAGTGTATATGAATATGCCATGATTTTGGGGATTTTCCATTTTACTTCAGCGTGTATGATTATGGCATTATTTCGGGGATCTTATATTCTAATTCAGCGTATATGAATATTGCATTATTTGGGGGATCTTACACTCTCCTTCAGGGTGTAGTAGTAAGCCATTTGTTATGGTATCTGAACCTCTACTTCTGCATGTACGATTCTGATATGATTCTGGGAATCTTACATTGTACTCTACGTGTATCATCACGACTTAATTTAGGGTTTCTGACACTCTACTTCAGCAGATATGAATATGGGATTATTTCGGCGATGTTACATTCTACTGTAGCATGTATGATTATGACATTACAATGGGGTGACTGACACACTACTTCAGCATGTATGAATTTGTCAATATTTCAGGGACCTCACATTCTACGACGTATGACTATGGCATTATTTAGGATATCTGGCACTCTACTGCAGCGTGTGACATATTTTGGGGATCTTGGATTTTACTTCAGCATGTATGGTGATATTGTTTCGAGCAACTTATGGAAGGAAGCAGGTGAGGACTGGGGCGGCTGACAGGTAGCTCCTCTGTGTGTGGACCTCGACGTGGATGTGCGCTCCAAGAGCTTTGACTTGATGGATGCGGTGGTGAAATTGCTGCGCGAGCACTCTCAAGTGCGTCCCAAGTTCCTGCTTATTCCCACCTTGAACGGCGCAGTGCACTTTTGACCAGAATTTGATTATTGCCCATAAGTGCGGCATGCAAATGGGATGAATACATGGATTTAGCAAGCTAAAAGGGATTGGAGGGGGGCATACAGTCTGCGGGCCCAGGAGAGCAGCTCATCAATGCAAAGCTCATTCCCAGCGACACCGGGGTAGGTAGCAACCCCCTTCAAGGCGGATGGGCTTTGGACCCTCGTGGTGTATTGGTCATTTGCTGGTGTGACGATGACCTTCATGCGCTTTGGGGTATTTTCATTGCCATTTGACTCGCTACTCTTGTAGGTTGTCCGTGGAGAGCTTCGAACGCGTATGCACTCGCCATGCAGGGGGAAGGGCTTATGGGGTGGGGACGAGGATGTTTGGGCTTCAGGGTGACGGAGGACAGGGTAACAGCAGTGGTGGCTTGCTTGGTTGGACCCTGTCATCTCTCACCGGCACCAGGGCCAAAAAGCTGGATCAGGCGCGCTCCTTGCACCAGATGGCTGCAACCTTGTGTGCCACCTTCTCCCTTGCTTTTCGACATACTCCTGGGTCATGCCTGCCTTTCCTGAAACAACCTTCTGCAACTGCTATTATCCTGCGTACCATATGCATCTCCACCGAACAGGGATGCAGAAGAGCCTCATGTATGCGCAGCCATTTGCGTGTACACAGCGAGGCAATCGAATTGTTTTGGTTCCTGACCTGTCACATCGAACCCGACATAGTCCCCGTGATAGGAGTTAAGTGCAGCAGCTTTATCCAATGCCCTGTGGCGCTGTGTGCTTATATACGCAAGGTGGATCGACCCGGTTCGGTTTCCTATACTCCGGTTCAGATCTGTTAAGCATGGGATGAATGCATGCATCCCTATGTGTGTCCCAATAAGGACTTTTTGGGCAATAAGATCAACTGCCCTAGTTTGACAGGCCAATGTCTGAAAAGGGTCAGCAAATTGGGCAGAAGGATGTAGACGCGGATCTGCACAAAGTTACTTGTCTTGTAGAAATTCGATGTACAACTGATTGTAACATAAGAGAGGAAGGTCTTCATCCTCTTAAACCTACTATATATGGCTGGTTAAGAAATATATGCATATAAACCAGCCATATGCAACTGCCAAATAGGGTCTCCTTCCAAATATAACGAATACGTCTGCCTGGAACATATGTGGATGTCCCCATATGATCTTCCTTTGAAAGGTGTTTTCTGGTTGTCCTAAATAGCAAGTTGACATGACTGGTGTGATCAAGCACCCAAGCTTCAGGCGCCCATGGCATCCTCCGATACGCTTGTAAATGAAGTGTTGCATATCCGACTGCTATGAATCAAATTCAACTGCCATGATTTCTGTGGCGAGATGAAGTTGACGACATAACATTCTAGCTTTACTGTCAAGTGATGTCAACAACATGTTAGAGATTTCAGAACAAATGGCCTCATTTTCGTGTCCAAAAATAAAGGCCAAACAGCCTTGGGATCACCAGGTTTTCACCTCTGGTAGGAGCATTGGGCACCCTTGGATCTTGCCCGTCACAGCTGGATGTCCTCGGGCAAATATTTTCATTCCCCCGGCTCCATCTCCCTTGCAATGCTTGTATTTCAGCAGATGTGTTCAACGTCAGGTATCTCTCAGGCTTGATGCCTGTGTGAAGTGGCACAGAGGGCTGAGCCTCAAGTGGTGATGAGGGGGAGCAGACCACCAAGAGCGGAGGAGCTGGCACAGCTGCAGCAGAAAGTGCTGGGAGCGGTGTTGCAGAGGAGGAGCAGGAGCAGGAGGAGGATGAGGAGTATGAACCTGAAGCCCCTGCTCCTGCCCCAGCCAGGGATAGCCGGAGGCCCCGGCCAAACGCGCGCACTGCACCTACCCGGCAGCGCGAGCCTCCAACGCCGCAGCCGGTGCGTACATATTCTGCCACTGTCCTGCCTGCTGTGATCAGGGAATGCAGATATCAACTCCCAATGTGATGCAAAACAATTGCTTCTTTAGCTGTTTTGAAATGCTGTTGTCGTCACATGTTTCTTCGCAGTTGATATTTTGTCATGCAAGGAATGCTTAATGTCATGCACTGCGCTCAGTGAGTGCCGGAATCCTAATCCTAAAACAGCTGGCACAGAGCTGACTAACAGGTCAGCCCATGCTTGCTGTCCCACCGGTGGGCTGGGTCAGCAATTTGAAATTATGATAAAAGTGTTTCTAGAGAGCAGTAATTTCCAGGAATAACTTCCCCGAAAACAGCTCAGCTATGTCCGGGCTCCGCTAAAACAGAAATGAGCAGTGTCACTCTCTAAGCGTGTCTAGAATCCAGAAACCGTGTCACTCTGAACAGTCTCGAGTCTTATCACGCTGCCAGCTGCCTTGAGACTGTGTCTGTACTCCGGTTTTCATCAAGAAAATCTGAAAAGTCTCTCCTCGGGAAAATCAGATCTCTGTCCCTTCTACCAAATCGTGTAACCTTTCTTCGCAATTCATATTTTTGTCATGCTATGGATGCTTTACGAATGCTTGATGTCATGCGGTGCAGTAAGTGAATGCCAAATCCCAAAACAGCTGGCACAGAGCTGACTAACTGGTCAGCCCTTGCTTCCTGTCCCACCATCTGTCACATGCCAACAGACACGGGTCGGAGACCGGCTAATCTCAGAGGTCCGCATCAGAACATCCACAAGAGAGATCTGAAAGCGCGTGGTCCGAGTCCGAGTCATATTCATCAGGCAAGTCTATGCTCTTTGCCAGCCCAACAGGCCATACACGATAACTCCATCAAAAGTGAGGCTCACGAAAGGCACGTCGCTGCCGCCAAACATCTGCGCCACTTTCGCCATGGCCCGCATTTTCAGACCTGCATCACGAAGATGGTTCACGCCACGAGCGAGATAACACTGCCCAGCTGCTGCAGCGCCCGCAAGATGGTAGTGCGATGAGTTGTGAAGTGCAGATCCATAGCGACCTTAGGTGTGTACCGACCCCTCACATCGGAGATCATCCTGCTCTCTGAAAGTTTGGTCTGGATGTACGGAAACTTAGGATGCAAGGACAGTAGCACCATAGCAATGAAAATAACTTCCACCGTCACGATGTCATTAGGTGCAATAACTCCTGTCCCGCAGTCGCTTCGAATTTACGCACCCTGCAAATAGACTCCCTCGCCTCAAGGAACGAAGCCGAGGGGTTGTTCAGCACTCCCAGCTGCGCTGCCTGTGCCATCGTACTTTTGATCTGCTTAAAAAAGTAAGGCACATTCAGTGTTTTGCCTGAGCTGATAAAGTCGCTTCCAGGCCCCACATGCGTCTGCTGCCTGTGGATAACTGCGTACCCCTGTGTTATCTGTCTTTGTGGTGCTGCGCGAAATGAAATCGAAAAGCAAAGCGTTGGTGTCCTGTGAATACTCATCACCAACCTGCAATTTCGACAGCTCTCGGGTGTTGCAAATTAAGTGTGCCAGCTGCTTATGCTGACACGCTGATACCAACTTTTCCTAAAACTCCACTCACGAGTCGTCCGAAGATTCCTGCCTCGATCAGCGCTGGTCAGATGAAAGTCCTTTCAACATATCAGAAAGAAAGGGTAAAGACGCAGACGGCATCGGCTGCGACTTCTCCAAAATGTACTGCCGCAGCTGCTGAAGTTCTTGACGGTCTCGCTCTTACTCCGCTTGAAATGTCACCAGCTGCATAATAGTCTCGTTCTGCGAACTGACCAACTCCATACTGTTCCCAACAGGTCCAATGTTCGGCTTCTCCTCAGGCTTTGAAGCACTCGCAGCCAAAGGGGAACCACTCGCGCCAGCTCTTTGGCGTTTCGCGTCTCCCCCAGACATACTGAAAGGGTCACGCGCAGCAGAATTCCGTGTGATAGCTGTGTTTAGACTCCACTTCACAACCGAAGTGGGCCCATAAGCTTTTACGAGAAGTCAGCAGGGTTAATATCGTGAAAAGCACTAAACGTTTAACATTGAAAAGCTTCACAACAGTTCCCTAGGCGAAACGCTGCGAGAGTTTGCCAAATTATCACACAACAGTTGAGATGATTTGGCGATATGTGGTGAGTGTCCGAACTAGGATTATGTGTCACTCAGAGTTCCTACTAACCATTACAGCACCTGGGCCCGTCTCACAGTGACAGTCCCAACACAGTCATATTAGTGTTAACGTTTCACAGTGACAGTCCCAACACAGTCATAAGAGTGTCGCAATGACTGCACTGTATCTGCCGCGTTGCTGTTGTCTTTGATCCTACGGTTCTGATATGTTCTGAAGGGTTTCACGCCCTGAACATCGGGTTTCTTGAGGGTTTGAGCTCCTGTAAGCTGTAACAACCCTACCCAGTCAGTCTTTCCACAGAATTGAAGTGCACAGAGTGCAGATTCCAACAGTGAGTGATTGATGCCACGAACTCGGTGGGTTGCCCGTCCAGCCTAAAGATGACGAGGAGGATGCGGATGGCGACGGTTGGGGCGATTTGGAAGATGACCTGGCAGCAGAGCAGGTGTGTCACACACCCTACCCCAATACAATATTTTAACTCCCAAGGCATCATAAGTTTACACACTCTGATTCTTGCACACAGTCAGAATACAATCCTTGTACATGATCCTCTTTGGTGGCGCATGAAAAGTGTGGCAAAGTAACCCTGGTGCACCTTTGCACATCCTCCACTCTGCCCCACCTCTGCGCATCCTCCACTCTGCTGCACCTCTGCGCATCCTCCACTCTGCCACACACCTCTACTTGCTCCTCCACTCTCACCAGCACCTCTCACATCCTGCCTCCCTGCTGCCCTACTCACGCATCCTCCCTCTGCCCACCCCTCTCTTGCATCCTCACTCTGCCGCACCTCTCTCCGCATCCCTCACCCTGCCGCACCTCTCTGCATCCTGCACTCTACCCACCTCTGGCATCCTCACTCTGCTACACCTGCATCCTCCACCTGCGCACCTCTCGCATCCTCCCACTCTGCTGCACCTCTACGCATCCTCACCCTGCCGCACCTTTGCGCATCCTCCACTCCTGCTGTACCTCTGCGCATCCTCCCACTCTGCCGCACCTCTGCACGTCCTGCACCCTGCACCTCTGCGCATCCTCCCTCTACCACCTCATCCACCTGCCGCACCTTTGCGCATCCTCACTCTTGCACCTCTGCATCCTCCACTCTGCCGCACCTCTGCGCATCCTCCATTCTTTGCCTCTGTCCTGCCCTGCCCCACCCTCTGCGGCTCCTCTGCCGCACCTTCTTGCACTCCTCCCACTCTGCCGCACCTCGCATCCTGCACCTTGCCTCTGCCTCCTCCAGCCCTCCATCTTTGCATCCTCCCTCCAGCCCCACCTCTAGCATCCTCCCACTCTACCGCACCTTTGCGCATCCTCCCTCTGCCCCACCTCTGCGCATCCTCCACTCTGCCGCACTTTTGCGCATCCTCCAAGAGACCTGAAAACGTCAGCACATCTCGATTCCATTTCATCTTCAATGGGGCGCTCCCGGTATGTGGTTGTGCTAAAGGAGCCTCCCGATGTAGTAGTGACTGAGGAAAGAAACATTTCATATACATTATTGCTAGGGTGATTAGAACATGCCAAACACACACGAACAAGGGTTCTTACAAATGAGATACTCTAGAGCAGTGAGTCCATTCTACTTCCTTAGGTGGTGATCTGTCAGTCTTGACAGGCAAAGGGGTTCCAGGTGGGATCAGAACAGCCCCTACGCCTAGGGGGCTGTCTGGCCTTAGAGTCTTGGGTACCCCCTTCCCCCCTTCCCTTTCTCCCAGATGGTGGGCGGGTGGGTGAACACAATCTGAGATGATAATCAGACTGAAAGTTTGAATAGTATCAAAGATTAAGATGCAACCTCCAGGAGAAACTATTTACTACAACCTCGGGATGACGGCTAGCCAATGTCCATCCTACAGAATCCAACCTGTGGATTCCTAATTTGTTCTCACCAATCGATGGATGAAAATGGGAACGTTTGATGGACATGGCTACGTGGCTTGACCACCTCCCCCAACTTGGCCAAGTTGGTAGCTCCCCAAGAGAAACCTCTCTACCCTCGGATGGGTGTCATTACGTTTGGTCCTGTGCCCCACCCCAGGCGCATTCCTCATCTGAATCCGAGGCTTGTTGTTGGCACGGTTGTTTTGTCCCAGCTTGAGACAAAAACCAAAGCTACAAACTGAGATGCTCAGGCCTGAGTTCTCAGCCAAATCAAGAGCTTTTTGGGTCGCTTTTTCAAGGTTCCGATCACGACAGGCTAGGGAACCAAGCTGGGGATTGTTTGTCCCCACCATAAACATTATTAACCCCTGCAGCCTTAATTGACAGGAACCTCGTCCCAGTCTTCCATGAGGGAGTGATGGTATAGCTTGCAGCACAAGGCTGGGCGTTGAGTGTACTATATATCAAGCCAGTGCAGTCTTCCATCCAGTAGCGGGACGCTGACCTGGACTCTGTGGGGAGGGACATGCGCAGGAGGAGGCCGCGGCCCGCTCACGTTTGTCGGCAGCGCGGCCTGCACGTTCTGCCGCAACCCGCCCAGCTCCCACTCCAAAATTGTATTTGCCCCAACCTATTCGGTTCTCGCGCTTTCTTTGCCCGATTCCCAGATGTGCTGATAAGCAAAAGCTCTGGCATAAGCACTCGGCTATTTATCTGATGGTGCAATGATGTAGCATGCTTTGTGTACACGTTGAGCTGAAGCCGTGCGCACCCGTAACGTTGACGAGCATTTTGTGAAGTGGGTGTGCTTAGCAGACCGGGGAATATAAGATTTATTTTGCACACTATTTACCTGATATGATGCATCGTATGTGTTGTGTGATGCCTCATGCATTGTTGATGCGGCATATGCTTATACGATCCATAATTGATTCACCACCAGGCGTGATCAGGCAGAAGCGATCGGGTTTGACATATGACGCTGCCTGGGGATTGCAAATGAAGTTGGAACCCCATCACCAACCAACATACCAAGCACTCTAAAATATTGATTCGGTAGTTCCATGATAGCTTGCCCTCGCCTTGGATGAACCTACTGTCATATTGTGTCATATATTGCATGTCACATAGCATGTGTCACGCGGCATTCAGTCGCTGGCAGTGACTCCGCGCAGGGGCGCATGGCAATGCTCAGTCTTTCAGTGGCTGACAGCAACTCGGTATGGGGGCTGCTGGCAATGCTCTGTTTGTTGGTGGCTGCCAGCTCGGGATGGGGGTCTGATACGATGCTCAGTCTTCTGGTGGCTGCCAGCAGCGTAGTGCGGGTGCCTCTGGCTTCCTGTTTGTTGTCAGCTGGTAGGGACTCAGCGTCGGTCTGATAGCGATGCTCAGTCTTCTGGTGACTGCCAGCAGCGTAGTGCGGGCACTACTGGTGATGTTCATTGAATTGGTGGCTGCCAGCCACTTAGTGCGGGCACTACTGGTGATGTTCATTGAATTGGTGGCTGCCAGCCACTTAGTGCGGGCACTACTGGTGATGTTCATTTCATTGGTGGCTGCCAGCCACTTAGTGCGGGCACTACTGGTGATGTTCATTTCATTGGTGGCTGCCAGCCACTTAGTGCGGGCACTACTGGTGATGTTCATTTCATTGGTGGCTGCCAGCCACTTAGTGCGGGCACTACTGGTGATGTTCATTGAATTGGTGGCTGCCAGCCACTTAGTGCGGGCACTACTGGTGATGTTCATTGAATTGGTGGCTGCCAGCCACTTAGTGCGGGCACTACTGGTGATGTTCATTTCATTGGTGGCTGCCAGCCACTTAGTGCGGGCACTACTGGTGATGTTCATTTCATTGGTGGCTGCCAGCCACTTAGTGCGGGCACTACTGGTGATGTTCATTTCATTGGTGGCTGCCAGCCACTTAGTGCGGGCACTACTGGTGATGTTCATTGAATTGGTGGCTGCCAGCCACTTAGTGCGGGCACTACTGGTGATGTTCATTGAATTGGTGGCTGGCAGTGAGGCCACCCACATGGTCTGGTGTGATGCTTAGGGGCGACTGGATTGCTGAGAAATGCTCGAATTTCTGGCCATCATGGGGGACAAGGGGGTGCTTCGAGCAGGGCTTCCTTCGATCAGGATGATCTAGACGTGGACGAGGATGGTGAGGATGACGGCTGGGGAGATATAGACGTCGTTGAGGAAAAGCCAGCCCCGAAGCCCGCGCCAAAGCCGAAGCCAACGCTGAGTGCTGCTCGAAGTGCCTCCAGTGGCGGTGAGTGACTGGGCACAAGTTGAGGCAACTAGTTGATTGCCAGATGTTGATGGCAGACACTCGCTGGACATAGGCTTGGATGCACTAGGCAACCTCTGAGCATCTGTGATTGGATTTTTATTTTGAGAGTGTGGTGCATAGATGTGCCCTCATAGAAATTCCTCCAGACTTGAGGCTTATAGTGAGATTTATGGCTGGAGTGACATTATCACTGGATAGATCATCGAAGTGTGCAGGCATTGTGTAAGGAGATTGAAGGCAAGTGATATGGCAAGATTCTGCGCAGGTGTGCACTGCAGCAGACAGTGGTCAGGACAGAACGGGTGTGGGAATAGGCAGTTATCAGCGAGCCACGCTACGAATGACTGGTGTGTGATGGGCATGGGTGTGTCGGTGCAGTTGGGCGTGCTCGACCTGCTCCGAAACCAAGGGAGGCAGCGGCAAAGAAACCAATGAAGCTTGGAGTGCAAAAAGTGAACGCTGATGGCTTTGACTGGGGCTCATTCCTAGATGAGGAAAAATAGGTAGTATCTAGAACTTCTAGACCGTGATAAATATTGCTGGACTGATGCAGTTGAAGTCCGGGGCAGTCGGGGGATGATCTCCAGCAGCATCATATTGTGGGGCCTCGGGCTCTGTCATTTTGGTATCCCGCCCCATCAATAGAGTGTACTGAGAGTGATGGCATGATGGATGTTGGTCACCGGGCAATTGCCGAGCGCAAGCTGACATGCCTAGTTCGATGCCGGAAGTACTCCTTCATTTTTTAAAGTGTGGTGTGTGTGCCCCTCCACAGCAGAATGTCTAATTGTAAGGACACCAACTGATGTACACACATGTTGATCTGGGACAGAATGAACAGATGTGGTTCAAGCTCGGAAGTTATTTACTTTTGAAGCTTGAGGGTTTTGAAATCTTGGACAACGGACAATGAGTCGAATATGACATTAATGTCCAGTATTTCATGATACAAACAGTTTATAATATGTGATTTGGTATGAGCGAATGGATTAATGGGAATTTCTGCTGTGCTACCGACCTCAATTAGTAGGCTGACAAGTCGTACGGTTGATGTCGGCCATTGTCATGTAACTACTTCGGTCATTGGTGCGGTGTTATGAGTAGTACACTGCATCGCTCATCTTACCATTAGTACCTCACTAGGTGTAACTACGGAATCAGGCCATTTTGCGATATTTGTATGTTTTCTGCAGGGCCACACCATCCTCTTGTGCATTGTATATATCCTAAGGATGCTGCCATGTCGCTTTCTTTAACTTGCGTTCCTACATCACACATTAATGATATTGTCAACAGAGTAAAAGTAGGTATCTATGATTGCCCGTTGCTGGACACTCCTAATAAAATGAGTATTATAGTATTCACGCTGACTTACCGCCACGCATTGTGCGATTTGTGCCATGCTGAACAAGGCTACAATTAGGCAATTGCAATATCTTTATGGCAGGAAAGATTGACCAGTATTTTGACAGGATGTGCAACAGCTCTTCCAAATAATTACTTTAAGCTAGAACAGCCTCCACTGGGCTACAATTCATGTCTTATACTTTCAAGGCGCGCCCTTTCAGATCTCTGATCGATCTGTCCTATGTCGGCTGGCGTATCATCATCTGCCACCTATACAATTCCAAATCAGAGAATCTGCACATTAATATCTCTCTCTAGCTTATCTAGTTGCCTCTTGCCCTCTTCCTCCGAGGGGGCAACTCAGATTCGTCATCACTGTCAACCAAGTAACGAGTAGGAACAGTCTTCCTACATTCGATTATGATAGGTGGCTTCTTCGGCTTAGATTCGGTCTTCACCACAGGGGCTGGAGCATCATCAGATATGGCATCAGACTTCGGCTCGGGGATAGGCTGATCCTCTGGCTGAACGGGTGATGTCGGGGATGTGCCCTTTGGCACTCAGATAAGTTCACCCTTATCATCCATGATCAGCTGCAGTCCCAGTCTCTTCAACCTTCGAGCTTCAGCCTGTTCCTCAGCATCGTCAGCTACCAAGTCATCGAACTCACTGACGTCATCCTCGGTGTCGGTGTCATATTCACCAGGCGTGTCATACTCCCACTTCGGACTGGCAGTATCCATGTCATGCTTACTGTCCGTGGCACCCGCGTCATCATCGTCATGCTTACTGTCCGTGGCACCCGCGTCATCATCATCATCCGAATCTGGCAGCTTCTCCTTACTCCAGGTCAAAGCACCTGCACCCGAATCGTCACTGTTCGAAGGCGTCGCAGCCTTACGCCCAGTGTATGGAATTCCGAGATACTTATACTCGTCAGTCACACTCGCCTGCTGCCAGAACGCATTACTGAGCGGTAATGAAAACGGCGCTACAGGCTCCTTCGCTCGAGTGGCATCTTCCAGAAACCAGCCACCGTCCCTCGAGCGCTCCCAGCGGCGTAGCGCTCCAGAAGGATGGACGATAATATGCTGCCAGCTATAATCGAGCCCAGGCTCTCGCTCCCCAAAGTACGCAGTCAATGGCTCGGGGGTCCCCTTTCGTGCCCATTTCCATTGCGCGGCCCCATTGGGTAGAAATACAATATACCAATCGAACGGCTTAAAATGGCCAGTGTCCCCTGGCACACATGCAACAGTAAAATGAGTATACAGCAACTTTCGCTCATACCTACAGTATGGGTGTTTCACGCTGTGAATCGCTTCGTGTGTGGCCTTGTCTGCCCCGTCGCGCCGGGACACGTGTCGTGATTATCACGGCGCGCACTTCGACGCAGTGATACATCTCGCACCTGCAGGGGCTTTTCCTTCACGGGAAAGTCGCAGCCGTTCAAACTCGGTGAGCTGCTCGAGTTCACCCCCGTAGTTCAACGACTCGCGAGTCTTCCAGGAATCATGAGCATTAGAGTACCCAGTCCAGCGAACCAGAAATTCTTCCACTTCTTTGCCTCCTCAAGAAGGTTTCACTTTTCGAGCCAGAATCTTAGACACGTGTGTCTGGGATTGTCCATCCACGAGTACCTTGGCGGGAGTGGGTATTTGCCGACGCAGCGCAAAAGTTTCATCCGCGGTGCGGTATTCCTTGAGAAGATGCTGCGCAAAGACGTCGTGAATACGCCATTTAGGTGGCAACTTGAGCCGATACGCCACCGGGGCGCCTCTGCCGATTTCTGGTAGCTCTCGCTGCTGGTCACTGAAGAACCTCTCGGTGATGGGTAAGGGCCCGTGCCAGCGAGGTCCCAGCTTCCTGAAGGATTCGCGGTTCATGATATTCTCCGTGAGATGCTTGGCATCTACCCAGACCAAGTCTCCCAACTGAAAGGATTTGGCTGTGTGACGCTGGTCAAACTGATGTCGCTGGCGTTGCTGCGCCATTTCCAGCTTAGTGCGGGCGTCCTCCAGTTGAGCCGCGAATTTACTAGCCATCGCGTGTGCGGTACCTTCTCCACCCTTGCGCTTGGAGTGTTGTCCTGCAGCTGCTTGCAGAAACAGGTCCAGCTGCGACATGGGAGAATGTCCCAGAACCAACTCAAAAGGGGTGAAACCAGTCACATCGCTCCGTGTATCATTTATGGCGAACTCCACATTAGCGCACCACAGGTCCCAATCCTCAGGATTGCTGCCCACGAATGACCGCAGCATGCCTTCTACCACTCGATTGGTATGTTCAGCTTGTCCGTCCGAACGAGGATTATAAGGCGTAGTGGAGGCCACTTTGGTTCCCATAAGTCTCACCAACTCCTTCCACATAGCGTCCTGAAAACGAGGGTCCCGGTCGGAGACAATCTTCGTAGGAGCGCCATGCAGTTACTTTCCAGATGTGGTCGAAGTAGATTCGAGCGATAACCTCGGCGGAGCTGTCCTGGAAGCTCAAGGGGATGATGTGAACCATTTTGCTGAGCTTACAAGTGAAGGTAGCAAAAGCATCGTGGTTTCGCGCCGTGACTGGGAGTCCGGTGACAAAGTCCACGCTGACCACTTGCCATAGTCGCGTAGGAATAGTGAGGGGGTTCAGCAATCCATCCGGATAGAAATTCCTCGGTCGCACCGCTTGACAGATAGCGCAAGAGGAAACCCAGCGTCCCACATCTTCAGCGGCTCCTTTCCACCAGAAGCGTCGCAGTACCCGTTCCAGAGTTTTGTCCCTTCCCGCGTGTTCAGCTGAAACAGACGCGTGCGCTTCTTGCAGCACTACCTCGCGAAGCGGCGAATCTTCTCCCAGTACCAACTGATAGCGTCCAGCGCTAACCCTCCACAAGACATTTCCCACCACGCAGAAGTCACGAGTGCGTTGATGCGGAGCCTCCTGGAATTCCTTCATTAAGGTCTGCAGTGGACCAGGTCGCCCATATTCCGCTTGCAGAGCTTTGAGGAACTGGCCTCCTGATATCTGATGCTGTAGGTCTCGGACGCTGGCCGCCTCTCCAGTACGCACGATAGGGGGAGGTGAACTCGTTCTCCTTTCCCGCTTGACGCGCTGTTGGGCAGGAGGAGCGTACACCGCTAACAGAGGCCAAGGAAGATCCAGAAGGGCTCCATCCGGAGCAGCGAACATCTGCACTGGTTCTCCTTGAGCGTCATGGGTGGGTATGATGTACTCCACTCTCATTCCCGCAGATCTGAACAGCTGTCGCCATTGGGGCATGCGGGACTGAAAGTCAGGAAGGACAAAGAGGGCTGAAGTATTTTCAGGGTCCAGACGCCATTCTTCCACATATTTCCTCAGTACGGCCTCAATGGTCAGGTGGTTGGAGGAGAAGGGAGGATTGCACCAGACGTTCAACCCTCGCCAGTTGTCCTTCAAGCAGTCCGTCCAGTAGCGGTCAACCTGACGATTCTTCCCGCCCAAGTCGCAACGGGCGTCCACCTCGAAAGGTCCATATTCCTGACTCAGAAAGTCGAACATGTCCGCACGGAACTTCCAGTCCTGTCGGTCGCTGGGCTCCATGTGAATTCCGTCCCGACA
The DNA here is from genome assembly GCA_001247695.2 of Cymbomonas tetramitiformis. Classification (NCBI taxonomy): domain Eukaryota; kingdom Viridiplantae; phylum Chlorophyta; class Pyramimonadophyceae; order Pyramimonadales; family Pyramimonadaceae; genus Cymbomonas; species Cymbomonas tetramitiformis. Next base: position 90,736 of record LGRX02002217.1, read on the forward strand.
TTATTCTTATTTGCTCTTAGGTGTTTTTGCAGCAGCTAACTGACGATTTGGTATTTCATGTTTTCGCTTTCAGTGATGAAGGCCCACAATGAAGGGGCGCTAGAGGGAGTTGACCCGGACGATGAAGACGCCACGGAGACGACCTTGGCCACGGTTGGGTCATCTCGCAATAAGCGTAAACGTTCAATCGGTATGTCGACTGGCACAACTGACCTCAACGCACCAACGACCAAGCAGCCTAAATGGGACCCCATATCCGGAAAGCCGATCGTCTACCATGATCTGCCGAAGGGGTTCTATGATACCTGGGCCCCCTTGACCGAAGGACACTTACGTGAGATCACTCACCTCGTCGACGAAGCCGTCATCGAACGGAAGTACACGGTCAAAGATATGATCAACCGTATCGCCGAGATCAAGACTCTCAACAATGTTCGAGAGAACCTAATGCTGCTTGCCTCAGAGGCTCATAAACGATTCAACATAACAACCTCCTTGGAATCCACACCGGCCTACCGGCAACTGAGCTTTCTCAAGAAAAACCGGCATTCTATGCAGCTCTTTCTGCAAACACAACCGGGAGGGTTCGAAAACGACATATGCGACATAGATGCACCCTGCTTCATTCCTTACCTAGATGAAGATGGGTATCCCATACCTAAGGAAAGGAAACCAGTGGATGCTGTCGTGGATCCCGATGCTCCCGAGTCGAAGTTCTGGGATCGTAAGATGACCTACGGTGAGCTGGATGCAGAAATCATTACGCTGCAAAAGAAGCTTGACAGCTTTACGTTTCCCAACCCAGAACACGACTGGAAGAAGTTTTGCGACTATTTCCCAGGGGCTGGGGATGAGAGAGAAATACGTACATTACTGAAGGTAATTTACCTAAGTTGCGCCCTCTGGTCGTCCTTCACGATATCTGATTTTTCCATATCGGCTTGCGCGTTCAATTAACAACGGGGTTTGTTTACAACTGTACCAGGCGGGAGTGGTGCCCCCGAAGGTCTCCTGCAAGAACGAGCAGGAGAACCGGAAATTTCAATTTGAACAACGGCCTGCAAAAGAAAAACAGCGGCACGAGGAGAAGATAGAGAAACTGATCAAAAACATTCCGAAGGATATAAAGTTCTACTGGAATAATATCGAGAGCAGGATGTTGCTGAAAATCGGGTCGACGACAGCATCGACTGCGGAAAACATCCTAAAGGATCTTCCAGGTGCGTATCTCGGTTTCATATTCCATTTGTGCACCGTAGCTATGTAATTACTAATCGTTTACATTGCACACAGGTGTGAGTTATCGAATATTGTCAAACGTTCCTGAGGGCCAGCAAGTCGACGATGATGACTACTTCTACACTCACAAGATTCCGCAAGTGGTTTTCAAGAAGGACTTTCTGCTGGAGCCCGCATCACCTGATTCCTTCACGACTCTTCCCAGGCTTCCATTTACCGGTTTCATTATGGATTGCGAGTATGCTCTGGACTCGAACAAGAAATGGATCCCGAAACCTCTCTTAGCAGGAGAGTTCAAGCAATTCCTACACAACTTCAACAATTTGACCACGTGTGATGATTGGGTAGGGGGATGTTTCTGTGGCTTCCAACAACACCACGAGTTCTTCGAAGCCGCCAAGCAGTTTTGCCACGGGAACGCCGAAAAGATGTTCTGGGTGAAACCTTTGAGCAGATCGAACATGATGACCTTGGAATCCGGCGTTGCGCCACGGAACTACGCCAACCGTATGGAGTGCTTTGTCTTGTGTTACTACGTCAAGGAAGCAACACCTACAGGTCCGTAGATGTTAAGTTACGTACAATTCTGTGATTGCCTTTTGGCGTCTAAGCATGGGCAATCTGACTAAGCAGCGCTGATTGCTCTCGCAGACGAAACCCACCCAGCCGTTCATAAAAGGCTTCCCTGGATGAAGAACTTGATTAGAGTTCTCGGTGAGGAGGAGAATGCGGATAGTGATGTCGTCGATAAGCAGTTCTTGGCTTCTTGCCGAACCAACACCTGGGAATATGCCCCTGTACACTCGTCGAAATTCGCCAATAACTCCGAGGGAAAAAGAATTAACAAACACCAGAAGCCGCTGAAGCTCATCCACGACATCATCAATATCCATATGCGAGGTCCTGAGTTAGAGGGGGAAGCGAGGGGGAAATCTGCGTACGAGGGGGTGTTACCTCTTCATCACGAACATCACTTCATCTTGGATGCGTGCTGCGGTTCGGGGACCACTTCGGTAGCCGCCAACATGTTGGGATTGGGTTCCGTCGCTTTCGATAGGTAAGCATTCATGTCTACATCCATTTTTCTTTTGAAAAAATACTTTGTATATCGGTTTTAACAAGTGCTGGTGTCTTGGATGCAGGGAGCAAGGTATGGTCGACTCAGCGAAAGAGCGCATTAGGTTTCCTGATGGATTTTTTTCTTTGGCCGACGAAGTGTTGAGCAAGCAGGAATACGACGAGGTGAAAAGGCAGAGAGAGGCACATCGTAAAGAGCAAGAGAAAGTCGAGAAGGAGCGGGAGAAGAAGACGGCGGTCGAAATGAGGGAAACGGAAAAGGCCGCCAAGCAGCAGGAGGCCGAGGCCGCCAAGGCCGCCAAGCAGCAGGAGGCCGAGGCCGCCAAGGCCGCCAAGAAACAGCAGTCCGAGGCCGAGGCCGAGGCCGCCCGACAAGGCCGCCAAGCAGCAGCAGGCCGAGGCCGTCAAGGCCGCCAAGAAACAGGAGGATGCCGACAAGGCCGCCAAGAAACAGAAGGCCGAGGCCGAGAAGGCCGCCAAGAAACAGAAGGCGAGGCCGACAAGGCCGCCAAGGCGGCGGGGCCTATACCTAAGCGGCAAGCGGCACAAGGCGGAAAGCCGGGATCCGATCAGAACAAGACGGTAAAGCTCGCTAGGCAATGATGATTTCCCTGCTAGGACATGGTGCCAGCACCTAGGTCAATATTTGTTGATAGTCTTAATAACCTATTGTCTCAGTGCAGAAGTACGCTGATGAAACACGTATGGTATATCTTGATATGACAATTGTAAATAAAGTATATTCTCCAAAGGTATGGGCGACATATGTTGTTGTGGAACCGATGTCATTTATGGGGCGGGTGACATGCCTCCGCTTTCATTGTGATTGCCTGATTATATTGGTTAAATGAAGTTGAGCGGTACCACGACGACCATTGAGGTATGAAACCTATTCCCCTCTCTTCCAAAATCATTTCCCCGCTCGACACTTCATCGACGCACCTTTATTCCCATCCATCTCAGTTCAATCAATTCCAATGACAATACTTGCTACTTTGCGGAAGGAAAATCCAGATAAAAACATTTGGTTACTATGGTTCCCTGAAGAGTCCTCGCCCTCAGAACTAGCGCTCAAGAAATCGATGGAAGAGGACCATAAGATACAATTTCAAATGTATGACGCAAGCGTGCATGATAATCTGCCTTTACGGATGAAATTTTTGTACCCAGTTTGCCTGCACTGCGGGCTTCAAGATCGTTCACAACTTGCAACGTGTACCGGCTGCTATTTTGCGAATTACTGCAAAGCCCCCCAAACTTGTCGGAAAGTTGATTACGCACGGCATAAGTTTTTCTGTCGTTTTGCAAGGGGTCATATATCAGGACAGCCATATGCAAGATGCCGACCTTTGTTTAAGTACCCGGGGGATACGCGGCATCCAGCAGAACGGAATTCCATGAGTGCTTGGTCCTATGGGGACTACCTGCAGTTTCTATCCTTTTGGGAAATCCAATGCGTCGCATGTTTTGCAGGTCGGCCAAAGGGTCGCCCCATCGTGAGACAGCAGATATCTGGCGGGCAAATCGTTACCTCGGTGCGCATTGAAATGCGGGACGCCACAATTTTCAAAACCCCTCACTTTCAGAAGTATACAGCAAGAATGGGGTTTGTATACTCCAACTTACACGCTCCAGATTTTGTATATTCTTATCCATTTTACCGTCTCACTCCGTTTGGTCGGTTGATGATGTGCATCTGCAAGTTAAGGTGCCCGAAAATCATACTTCAGAGGTTGCTTTCATAGAATGATTGACAATGCAGACAGGATAATCATGGACTTCGCAGACACGCCTTCGTCGCAAAGTAATAGTAGATATGTACTTGTAGGTCCTTCGATCCGAGCGGACTAGTACCGGGTATCTGATAGGCTAATAATTCGACAGGTCCAAGACTTTCCAAGATCATAAGCTCTATTTCTTGCCTAAATTAGTCATTTGCCCCTTTTTCCCGTCAGCGACGCACCTGCTTCTACTTCTACCATAGTCATGCCATCCAAGCGGCAGTCTGTTTTCACGTACATCGACCAGTTTGCCAAAAATCACGGGGAGTATTACCCATGCAGCAGTGCAGTTCTTCTTCCGCCGGGTATGACTATCCAAAAGTTGTGGGAGAACTACAATACGCAATGCGTCGACGGCGAAGGCATGGAATGCTCACTCAGCCTTTTTTGTCGTGTGTTCGGAGAGGAGCTTAGCTCTTTGGTCAAGTTCCGTCGGATGAATTGATGCTATATAGCGACAACATATAACTTTGTCATTGAGCAAATTGACTTATCGTTGGAACACCGTTAAATATGATTGTATTCGAACATATTTTGAATGAAATTGTTATCGACGTTTCACATTTCCAATGTTGTGACATGCTATGTTTGTGACATGCGGGCCTTCGATCCGACCCACCTGAAAGAGGTCATTTGATAGGCCAACTGAAATCACGGCGGCCACACTACTGAGATATTTAAGCACCTACCTTGTCCTCACAACTCACTTTTCAGCTTGGCACTTTACTTTCTTTACCTGCCACCTCATCCAACCATGCCATCCAAGCGAGAATGTATTGTTGCCTATGTTCTTGGCATGTATGCAACATGCCCTACTGCCCCCAAAATGAGAATGAGGAATTTTGACTATCTTCCTCATGGTATGACTGTTCGAATGTTGTGGAGGAACTACAATGAATGTTATATGTGCAGGAATGCGGAAGGCAACAAATGGGTAGGCTATTTAATTTAGAATATTTTTTCATAAGTTTAGAATACCCCATTTTATCGTTAATTTAGAATAAGTTTTCTTTATGTCATCCGGCTATGACCGGTGCATGCATCCATGACGTTGTACCTGTACCTGTTGAGCTATCCCCATCGCATGCCATGCGAAATATTACACTGAAGAGTTGTCTTGCCGTGATGTCCATATGTCCGAATGGAACCAAAAACCGTTCGATTAAAATCGAACGGTTTTTGGTTCCATTCGGAAAGATTCACGGCCGTGAATCTAAAAGTCACGGCCGTGATTAACGACTCTTTACGCATAATGACTTTTATTATTTGCCATCTTTGCCACAATAGACACTCACGGCGTGTTCTGCTTGACAAAAAGTAAGTAACTTGAAGCCTTGAGCTTCAACTTACTGAAAGATATGTATCTTGGCAGTATGTGTGCCAAGTTTCGTGCTCTAGGACGCACGGGAAGCCCTCGGCTGTTTGGCATCTTTGGGTTTGGGTGTCACGTTCGAACCCAAACCCAAAACATCTGCCTTAGAAATAGATTGCGCGTTTCGCGCAAAAGTAACTTGAAGCCTTGAGCTTCAAGTTACTGAAAGATATGTATCTTGGCAGTATGTGTGCCAAGTTTCGTGCTCTAGGACGCACGGGAAGCCCTCGGCTGTTTGGCATCTTTGGGTTTGGGTGTCACGTTCGAACCCAAACCCAAAACATCTGCCTTAGAAATAGATTGCGCGTTTCGCGCACAAGTAACTTGAAGCCTTGAGCTTCTGGTAACTTAAATATGTGTACCATGGTAGTATTCGCGCCAAGTTTCGTGCGTTAGGACGCACGGGAAGCCCTCGGCTGTTTGGCATCTTTGGGTTTGGGTGTCACGTTCGAACCCAAACCCAAAGCATCTGCCTTAGAAATAGATTGCGCGTTTCGCGCACAAGTAACTTGAAGCCTTGAGCTTCTGGTAACTTAAATATATGTATCTTGGCAGTATTCGTGCCAAGTTTCGTGCTCTAGGACGCACGGGAAGCCCTCGGCTGTTTGGCATCTTTGGGTTTGGGTGTCACGTTCGAACCCAAACCCAAAACATCTGCCTTAGAAATAGATTGCGCGTTTCGCGCACAAGTAACTTGAAGCCTTGAGCTTCTGGTAACTTAAATATATGTACCATGGTAGTATTCGTGCCAAGTTTCGTGCGTTAGGACGCACGGGAAGCCCTCGGCTGTTTGGCATCTTTGGGTTTGGGTGTCACCTTCGAACCCAAACCCAAAGGCAAAGGCATAGGACAGTTTCGTAGATTCTGTCCCGATGCCTTTGCAACCTCGCTTGCTAACTCATATTACAATGAATATTCAACATTCAAGCGTTGGATACCCCACGCCAACGGGAAGCGCTCGGCTGATTTGTTATTTGGGTATGCGCACCCAAATGACAAAAACGCATCTTTGAAACTCGTTAGTTTCAAAGATGCGTGGCCGATGCCTTCGTGCTTATGTGTGTTAATCCATATGAAATATTCCATGGAATAAATGTGAATATCCCGCACAAACGGGAAGCGCTCGGCCGTTTTGTAAAATTAGGGTGCACCCAAAATACAAAACGCATCTTTGAAACTCGGAAGTTTCAAAGATGCTTGCCGGTCGCGTGCAGCGGTAAAAGGCAAGTCAAAGGGTTTAGAATCTAGAAGAAGTACAGGGGCCTTTTTTTCAAGCAGGACACGCCGTGAGTGTCTATTACAACGGCGCCCACCATTATCACAAGCGAGACAAACCTTCTTAAAGCTTTTTGGAGGCTTCCTCATGATGGCACCAGCGGGAACGAGAGCGTTTGACCTGTGTGCACATTATTTGAACACGAGTCGTGAAAAGGACCACCGGTCATAGCCGGATGACATCAAGAAAACTTATTCTAAATTAACGATGAAACGGGTTATTCTAAGATTAAGAAAACTTATTCTATATTAATTATTTTTCCCAACAAATGCGCGTTGGGGTATTTTCGATGTGTGTTTCGAAACGACCTTGCCTTTCGGTTCAAGTTCCGACAGGTTCAGCCATAACGTTACCGTCAACGTTACCTGTCGCGGCAATTGAAACCACGGCGGCTACGAGTCAGAATGTTATCTTGATTCCACTTTGATTTCGAGCACTTAGGATTGCAACCTCCCGAGGGTTTTCGACTACTTTTCGATAAAAATAGTATACTTAAATTGCAAGTTCACATTAGATACTTACACTAATGTATTATTCTGCTAGCTTAATACACCAACACTTACCCTTATTTATGTGCTCCTAGACATCCTAGACAATTATTTGGTGTATATAGATTAAATTTGTATGATGATATAAATTTGTGTATCATATGCTAGTACCCATCTCAGTTGCAACTTGTTTTCTGGGAATTGAAGCATCCGAATATGCACATCCATAAACGTGTACCGTGCATACTGACCTAAATCGCACATGGATGTACCCATATTTGCATACGGGAATCGGCGACTAAGTGATCCCGCATGTGCGAGATATACGAATTTGATTGGACCAAAAGTACACTACTCTTGCACGACCCGCGGTCCACTCGACCAGGTACAAAAGCTCTTGCCCGACCCTTGAAGATTCATTTCCCCTTGTTTCTTCTAACATACGCACCTTCAACCATACCTTCAAACATCTGCTACTTACCTTGAAAGCATTGCCATCTGCAGGTATTATAGCTCCACATTTATCCTCACAATATGTATTTTCGACTTTTGCTATGGGCGACGCTCGCTTCAACTGCTAATCACCTTGCAAGCATTGTTATCTACAGGTATAAAATCCTGCGATATCGTGGCCACGTTATGCCTTCAATTCTACGATTCGGAGTTTATGGGACACCCGATGAAGATCGTGATGAAGCCAGTGCAGACGCTATCAATACACATGGAATGGTCCACATGCGATGTCCTCAATGCAAAGTAGACAGCTGGATGATATGTAAGTTCTTAAACATCCCCTACGAGGACAGACATGTCCGACAGGACTTAGGGATCGTTTGGTGGCGCTACACCTGGAGAATTCGGAAATACATGTTTTTTGACCTTCAAGAACCGGAACTTTATCCCGACCAGAGCCCAATAGGGAACGAATGGGTTACCCCAAGGACACTGGTCATTCCAATCGACGTCACTTGGGCGCTCGTTATTATTCCGCGGCATCAACGAGAAGATAAAATCGACCTATATTGCGTGCGATGCAATTGCCTTGACCAATAAAGCTCTGCCATTTATGTTCTCCGATAGAGCGTCAACATTGCCGTCAACGTTACCTCGCTATCGAGGGAATTAAAACCTACAAGTACCGCAAGTAATTGTGGATTGAAGATATAGATTCCAATTTATCAGCAATATAGTAGCCTTAGCACCGTGAAATGATCGAAATCTCTTGCCTAGAAGACATCATAGACAAATATTTGGTGTATTTTGAATAGGAAAAAAGGTTATCGAGGAATAGAAAAGTGCAAAATGGGGAATAGAAATTTCAATCTGTTTTTGGGGAATAGATTATATGTCACATGTAACCATTAATTAATTCAATCGAGCGCCAAAAAAAAAAAATCAAGCAGTCTGACTAGCGTACTCGGTACCCCGGAGGTACAAGCGCAAGCGGTTCAGCGTGTGCAATATTTTGCGTCTGGCACACCCCCTTCTTCTAAACAATTTTTTGCATGTAGCATGAAACATAATTTTTTCCACCATTCGATTCTAAAGCGTTTGTATTCATTAGGTGAATACCTTTCGTTTGAGCTATCGATTGGCCCCATCCGCAACCGCATCAGCTTAGCGACTGCAAGCTAAGTTGGTGCGGTGTGAGATGGTTTCAACCACTTGCGGCTTTGCATAATAGGGGTTTTCGTGAGAATCTTCTCACGAAACTTGGCAGTGATATTGTTCATATCAATATCAGTGCACCCTCAAGAGCATATGGCAAGCCGTTGAGTATATTAAAGACGGCCGCGTGCTGGCATGATGCCTTTTGGGTTTGAAACCCAAACCCAAACATGCCAAACAGCGAAGGGCTTCCCGTGAGTTCCAGCGCACGTAACTTTGCAAAATATAATGATAAGATGCATATATTTCACTTTCCTGAAGTGCAAGTTTTGCGATAGCTTGTGCGCGAAGTTAACATATTATTTCTTTGACCCAGATTTATGAGTTTGTATATCACGCTAAAATCTGTGTCAAAGAAATAGTAATACCATTTTGCGCACAGACTTTCTTAGACCTTGTGCTTCGAATATATCAAAGATAATTATCTTGGCAATATTTCTACGCAGTTACGTGCGCTAGAACGCACGGGAAGCCCTTCGCTGTTTAGCATGTATTGGGTTTGGAAACATTCGAACCCAAGCCCAATAGATCTGCCAAAGAAATAAATTGATGGTTTTGCCAACAAGTTATCTCAAACCTTGAGCTTCTGAGAACTGAAAGATATGTGTCTTGTAAATATGTGTGCATAGTTTCGCGCGCTATAACGCACGGGAATTGCTTTTCAGTTTGGCATGTATTGGGTTTGGGTAAACTCGAACACAAACCCAATAAATCTCCAAAGAAATAAATTGATGGCTTCGTGCACAAGGCTTTTGAGGCCTTAGGCCTTTGGCAACTAAAAGATATATATCTTAGTGATACTTTTGCAAAGTTACGTGCGCTGGAACTCACGGGAAGCCCTTTGCTGTTTGGCATGTTTGGGTTTGGGTTTGCATGTACCCAAACCCATGATGTGCAGCACGCGTTTTGCGCATAGCTTACATCAGAGGTTGTGCGTTTGAGGGTGCACCAATATTGTTGTTGGCAATACGTTTGCCAAGTATCGTGCGCTAGAACGCACGAGAACCCCTCCCCTGTTTGATTTTTTATGCGATGTGCATGAAAGTTATAAGGGCCTATCAGGTTAGCTCGCAGTCGCGACTGCAAACTGAGCTGATGCGGCCACGGATCGGCTCAATCATGAGCTCAAAAAAATCCGAGGAGTCTAAATGATACATCTATCTGCGTTACGAACGTTGGAAAATGTTTTCCTAATCTAATTTACTCGCAAACAGTGTGGGGTATACGTGCGGTGTTGTCTCGCGTGTTGTCACCAAGCCTAAACTCACGATCTCACTCCCAAAGTGACCAAAAACCGAACGATCGGCGATCGAACAGTTTTTTGTTACTTTGGGAACACGTCTGAAAATACTTAGAGAAAATACTTACAATCTGATTTGTTAAATATGCAATTTTAACTAAAGGCGGAAGGCTTTCTCTCCGGGAGTGTGCCCCTGTCCAGCGAAATAAATATCTCTCATATTGTATACTAATCTGAGTAATCTTTTGCTTCAAAATATTATCACATATTCCTACTTAGTATGTGGGTACCCGTTTCGCAAAGAATGAAAACCCATAGCGCAACTATTGCGGGTTTCAAATTCCTCAAATTCCACCCGCTTCCACAAAATGAACGCGTCAGCCCACAACGAGATGTGTGGTTGACCGTTCAGTCTGTGCAATTTGTTTAGGGAAAACAACGCATACGAAATACTATTTTTGCTAACGCTTCCCTCATCCGTTGCCCAGGCTCTCTTGCAAACGAGCGCGCGAATGAGGGAAGAAACGCCTAGCGGAAACGTGGACGCGGTTGACATCCGCGTTTCCGCTAGAGGTGAAATTGCACTGCCAAACGGTCAGTATGTGTTTATTATGCTTATATTATATGCGTGATATGTTGGGTTATGTTCATGTTGTGCAGGATGCGTCCCTGTTGGGCGTGAGTCGAGTTGGCTGGCTCGAATCACGCCCATGATTACCCCCCTCACAAGAACCGTCAAGCATCCTAGATTCCGAACGGATCTTGCTTCCAACCCATTCTAATTTGAGCAGAATTGCCTGCACACTCGGTATCGTGGTCAGGAACTCGCGTAGAATTACGTATCCGGTTCACTGAAAGCCCCATATCCGGTTCAACGAAAGCCACGTATCTGGTTCAACGAAAGCCCTGTATCTAGTTCAATGAAAGCCCCGTACCTGGTTCAACGAAAGCCCCGTATCTGGTTCAATGAAAGCCCCATAATCTTGCTTGCGCAAACAAAGTTGTTCCTAACACTTATTATGTAGTCAACTGTACAAGGGAACCGTGGAAAGCTTCAAGGGCAACGCACCTTTCATTTTTGATGGAGAATCTTTTACCCTGTCCTCTTTCTTGAATAGAGGACAATAAAATGCATACCATCAGTGTGTTCAACAGTACAACGATACCCGCCGTTGTCGCAAGAAAGGCACACCCTAGTGTACTTTTTCGGAGGCTTCCTCATGTTTGCAAAACGAAAGTGAACAGATGGGTGGGGGGGAAAATTTTAAACGCATTATTAAAAATTTAAACGCAAAATTTTAGACGCATATGCATGTGTCACAAACCTATTCCCCAAAAACAGATTGAAATTTCTATTCCCCATTTTGCACTTTTCTATTCCCGAATCATTATGCTACCTTTTGAATAAATGTGTATGATGATATAGATTTGTGTATCATATGCTAGTACCCATCTCAGTTGCAACTTATTTTACGGGAATTGAAGCACCTATATACGCACATTCATAAACGTGTACCGTGCATGCTGGCCTAAATTGCACATGGATGTACCCATATTTGCATACTTGTACACGATATGCACGCATATGAACAAAAATGCAACAAAAAAAATCTACCGGGACTCGCCGAGTACGAAAGCATCATGCACAAATAAATAATTCGAGTAATATTTTGTAATAAAAATTGCGGGACGACTTACGTGTCGCTTACGTGGCACATTTCAGATGACGTGGCAATAACTTTTAGACGACGAAAATTGTGTCAAAATGAAGGTTTTTAGACGACAATCGAGATTCATTTATTCCCAATAGTCTGTTCTTAGCACTTTGGATATAGTAAACGGCCCAATATATGGCTGCTTAAAGTGTCTGCCTGCCTCTGTCAAACCAGTCCATCGGATAAACTCGGTCCGTAAGAGAACTTTTTGCCCTACTGCATATTGCCGGGGCATGTGAGTCTTATTGAATCTGGCTTGGCTAATTTCTGCTGCTCGGGAAATGTTGTCTACCGCGTTGGGATGTACAGCCGAGTACTGGTCAAAATGATCTCGAATAGCATTCGGTATCGGAACAGGAGCTTCTGGCGGAATAGTGATTGCCAGGTCATGAGGCGAAAGTGGCTGCGCCATCGAGTCGAGATAGAATGGTGAATAACCAGTGGATGCAGAAACTGTGTTGTTAATTGCAAACTCCACCAGAGGGCAGAGGCAACTTGTCCTCCCACGAATTGGCCGAAGTATCATTGCAACAACACCTGTGGATGAAAAAGTACTATCTAATCATTTAACTAGAGGATGGTGAATATCGAATCAACAAATTGAAAAGTACCTGAGGATATCCTCAATGAAGGCATGGCTCCTCTCATTGGCTGCATTCGACCGTGGATGGTGTGAAGACGTCATAGACAATCTCGTACTAGTAGATTTCCACAGTGTTTGCCAGAATGTAGAGGTGAATCTGGGGTCTCGATCTGAGATGATGTTCCTCGGAAGACCATGGAGCTTGAAGATATGCTGCATATATATCGAAGCAATATGCTGAGCAGTCCAGGTCATGCTGAAGGGAATGAGATGACAGCGATGAGAGAATTGGCACATTACCACAAATATATTGTCGTGCCCATTAGTGGTGATAGGCAGGTCAGTAATCCAGTCAAGAGATACATCAAGCCATTTTGTCTTAGGCACACAATATCGTATATGTGACTGACCATAAGGTTTGTGTCGCCTCGTTTTCTGGCGTTGACAAACGGGGCACTCCCGAATGTACTGGATGGCTGCCGTCGTCATTCTTGGCCAATAATATCGGCTACGCAGTAGATGAAGCATGCGATTTTTGCCTACATGACCAGAAATAGTGGCTGAGTGGCACTCATGAAGGAGAATGTGGCGAAGCTGTGTGATCTCACCGTCATCTGTAGGGACCTTGGCAGTAGGTGGAATGTACAGCTGTCTGCCATATATGGTCTTGCGATAGATCAACCCCTGAATGAGCTCAAGCTGCTGACTGACTGTGATGAAGTCGATGATATCAGCTTAGCCAATATAGTCTGTGCAAATGTGTCACGATCATACTGGGATATAATGATGTCGTGGAGCTGATGAGCTGATGAAGAAGATATAAGAGCAATGAATGTAGGATCTGTAGGTGGTATGACTGGAACCTCGGTGATGTCTATGTGTTTCAGACAATCAGTGAGTTCAAAGAGTGTAGAGATACGAGTGAGTGCGTCTGCAACCTTATTCTTCTCGCCAGAAATGTGCTCTATACGGAAGTTGTACTCGGAGAGCTCATCCAACCACCTCGCCTGTTTTGGGCTTAGTGTGGAATTGGACTGGAAATAAACCAGTGGCTGATGATCTGAGCGTACAATAGTCTCAGGAGCTCCCAGCAAGATGTGGCGAAAGAATCGGAAGCCCTCCACAATGGCAAATAGCTCGATCTCAGGAATAGGCCAACGTCTTTGTGTATCGGAGAGAGTGACGCTGTGATAGCCACATGGCTTCATACCTTTTCCTTGGTCCTGTAGTACTACTTGACCAACGTGTGTGCCTGATCCATCGACCTCCATAATAGATGAGTTTCTGATCTGGAAGCTGCAATACTGGAGCATTGCAGATGGCACTTTTGAGGTTATCAAATGCCTTCTGCTGCTCAGATTCCCAGACAAACTCTGCATTATCTTTAAGGAGACGATTGAGCGGCTCGGCAACCTTGGAGAACTTTGGTATGAATCTCCTAAATTGACCGACCATGCCCAAGAATGACCGAAGGGATGACTTGCCATCTTTAGCCATACGGCGTAGAGGCTGCTTTCCAACGGTAGGACCATAAGACACTGGAGGCCGTATCGCCATGACTGCTCGGATTCTGTCTTCGATGATGGATAGGCCTGCTTCAGAGATGTGATGTCCGATAAAGTTTATGGATCTGACGAACAACTCCACCTTGGAAGGCCTGATGAAGAACTGGTGATCTCTGCAACGCTGGAGGAACTGTCGGACATGACTCACGTGGCTGTCAAAGTCCGGACTGTACACAATAGTATCATCCATGAAAATGACAAGGAACCGATCGATGAAGTCGAAGAATGCCCGATTTCCTACACGTAGAGCTGTTGCAGGAGCATTGGTCAATCCGAAAGGCATAACTGTCCACTCATAGGAACCGTATCTGGTGCGAATCGCTGTTTTGTGGATGTCATCTGGATGTATAGGGATCTGATGGAAAAACTGATTGAAGTCGAATCTGCTAAACCATCGTGCACCTTTTAGCTGTTCAAGAAGGGTGTCGTGAGGTGGCAATGGATACGTGTCCTTAATTGTAATGTTATTAAGGGCTCGATAATCACAGCACATCCTCCACTTCCCACCTGGCTTAGGAGCGAAAATGATAGGACATCCATATGGAGATGATGACGGACGAAGGATACCCAATTCGACATACTTGATGATCTGTCGTTTGAGCTCTTCCATCATGGGCACTGGTATGGTACGAACTGGCTGCGATGGCGGCTTGTGCCCAGCAAGGCTCTATATCGATATTTCCGATAACCGATACTATCGATATATCGTATTTATCGCCGATTATCGGATTGCAATGTCTAACTATCGATTGTGCAGGTTTTGGTGTTCCATATTTAATTTATAACAAATTACATATAAATGTCCAAGTAATCGATTATTTATCGATTGTGCCGATTATCGATACCGTTTTTCGGATATCGGATTGTATCGATACCGAAAAACCAAACCGATATAGAGCCCTGGTGCCCAGGTTCAATGTTGATTCGATGATAACCACCTTCAAACCGTTCTGGCCTATGACCCGCTGGAAGATCCTCCTGGAATATGTCTGAAAAGTCTTCCCTCATTTGATCACGTGCTGTTGTGACCTCTGGGTCTTCCATAGTGGTGTCTGAGTCTGCTGCTGCGAAGACCAGTTCACCATCGACCTCTGAAAGAAAGAAGAGATAAGCTACGGCTTTTTCAGCCGAACCACTGGATCGAATACGACGGAACCACTGGATAGAATACCAACTGATAAGGTCTCACAAGCGAGCCTTAAGATATATATGATATGATAAGATAGCACGGATGTTATTGAACAGTAACAACTCGTGCAGCGTAAGAGCGGGTGATGAGTGCGGTGCTTCGTCCGAAGATACTGCTGTAGCACAACGCTACCTCATCTATACCGAATGCCTTCGCATCTCATAGATGCCACCGCTATTGGGTTGTGAACCCAAGGCATTGGTTGAACGACTAGTATCGGCTGAACGAATAATGCGTTCGCCACATGATACTCGCATGCTTGTTCAGAACATGCTAAAAGCGAAGATGAGTTCTTCTCCGAACCATTCGGTACTTCAAGATAGCATCTTGCTTTGCCATCTCGAGTCCGACATACTGGCCTCTCGATGACATGTGTCATTCAAGTCTTACCTTGAATAAATGACAGATGATATGACTTATCATCTCGATGACATGTACAGTCATAGTCGACCGTACTGACGATTGTCTGTCATTATAATATATGACATGACTCGACATGACATGACATGACATTGTATGACATGTCTGACAGGTATGACATGTATGACACATGTGTCATCGGTCATAACCCTGACAGGGGGCGTAACGCGGTAGAAGTTACGCTTAAATTGCACTAATCGTGGAGAACAATACACCTATCATACACAAAGTCACGACTTGTTTGTAAGTGGGCAGTGCGACTATCGCTAGAATATTGCAAGTATAGTATATACGCACGCGCGGTGAACGATCCGTTCCTGACGACCACGCAAAATTCGGCTTCGAGGCGTTATTTTCCAAGGGTACGCGTTATCGAGACAGCTGCCTACACGCATGTGTTCATAACGCAGCATGCATTATCGCGCGGGTACGGATAATCACGTGGCGCATGCTAATATAATATGAATATGCAGCGACCTTCGCTCATACCTACACGTATGTGTGTTTCACGCTGTGAATCGCTTCGTGTGTAGCCTTGTTTGCCCCCTCGCGCCGGGACACGCGTCGTGATTATCACGGTCTGCTTTAACAATCGGATGCCTCTATTGCTTGGCACAAATCGCGCAATGCGTGGTGGTAAGCACGAGTGAATACTATAACTAATTGTGGAGAACCATTGTATTGACGTGTGCGTGCGCCTTGCTAATTTCGTTCTTGCCTACCGGGTCCGTTTAGGGCCTAAACGGGCCCACTGCCAGTACTTCGCCTAGGCTAAGATGGGGTTCGCGAATCTGCTCGCCGCGCCGCGCGGTATGCCACGACACGACTCGTTGCGTAGCTCCTCGTCAACGAACGCTTGTGAAAGCCTTCTGTTAATCAGCGGGGCAGCCTCACGATACTCTCAAAGAAAACTAGGGCGTCATGCGAAATGATACCGCTACCGCATGGCAGCAGATTCTGTCACACGTCAGTCTTCTTTTTGTGTTTGTGATGTCTTTGTAGAACATATTTTTTGTTATGCACTCAGTTGACGGTTATTTTATTGCAGGTTGGGTCTGCTAGAAACGAGCTGCCTTGTAAATGGTGCCTAGAAACGAGTTGCCATATAAAAGGTCTATATAAACTCCTGGCATTGTTCGCACCCGTGCTCATTTACCTTGCGGCCCCTCCATGGGAAATGCTGTTCTTGATGCACTGCGCAACGTCAACTTGTATTGTGAAAGTCATACACGCATGATGAATGGATTACTTATCTGTGGGGTGACTTGTAGAATATGTTTAATTACACGCTGGCTTACTATAAAGCGATTGGCATGCACCAAGCAACAGAGGCATCCGATATTAGGAGTTGGCTGTGCTACAGGCCGGAGTGACAGAGAGGGAATACAGGCGTGCCCTTAAACACGGGACTCTGCTACACCAGGAAGGGCTACCAAAGAAACTCTTTGCAGGAGTGAACTTTGGCAGAGCACGTGTTAAGGAAAGAGGAGCGACCCCCACCCGCAACACCTTCTCAGCACTCTCGGAACGCTTCTCAGCACTCTCAGCGGCTCCAGCAGAGGCCCAGAGGCAGCCATCCGTGCCGCAGTGGGAGGAAATACCCAGATGCGGATTGGCATACCCCCCAGGCTTCTCACCAATTCCTCGTTTCCCTCCCAGCAGCGACAGCAGCGGGTCCAGTGACTCCAGCGACTCTACAGTTTCCCCGGAGCGAGGCAGCCGCGGCAGCAGCAGGCGTAGAGGCAGAGGTAGCAGCAGCGGCAGCAGCAGGCGGCAACGGAGGCGGAAGAAGCAGTTAGCCAAGAAGAGGGCAGTCAAGGCAGCAAAAGGGAAGGCTGTAGATGAGGAGCCTGCCTCTCGAGTATCAGCTCTGGAGCCTGAGCTGACAGAAGGGATGGCTGTCAGAACTTTGTTCAAAGACAAGGCTCTGCGGGACCAGGCTTTTGAGTGCCTCCCAGAAGAGCGTCAGAAGACCGTCGCTCTGGCAGCAGCTCGAGGTGAAGTGGTGAGTTGGGAAGAGGAGGGCTGGGGAGCTTTGATAGCAACCCAGAGGGAGGTTCTGAAGGGAAAGGAGGCCATCTGCGCAGTAGTCCCTTCACCCGAAGAGTCGGAGTGGGTCTGGTATGACTGGACTAAGGCTCGGCATCCCTCACTGAGTCCCGACGAGGCGTGGCGTTTAGCCATAACCACCTGATCTGAGTCCGGAGGATCCCCGTCCAAGTCTGGCAATGATGAGGCATCAGGCTCAGCGTCATCGGCTAAGGCAGCCCCACCAAGCCACGAAGCCCTGGAAGAGTGGAGAGACCCACTGGTACCCATCACTGTAGAACAGGGTACCAGGGACTACGTGAGGCGCCACGATGCTGATGCTCAGACAGCCGTGGCCATAGCCAAACAGTACTCCACTCTAGCGATTAGCTATGGGCACGCTCAGAACCACAGAGCTCGGGAGTCACTGATCAGCCCGGTGATGCAGCTGGTAGGACCCAGACGGGATCAGGCTGTTCAGAGCGGCACGGATTGCAGCAGATGCGGTAGACTGTTGTTGTCACCAGCTGGAGGGGTTAAGGTCGCCTCTGGGTTAGTATGGGACGTCATGCTGGGACCCAACAGAACGTGTGAGCAAGTTCCACTCTGTCAGAATTGTACTCAGCCGCCCTGGTCTGGTGCATTGGCCCAACTGCCCAACATCCCAACTCCCAGTGTCACTTTACCACAGTCACAACCCCCTCGACAGTCCCAGCCTCCACCTCCACCAGAGGAACCTGAAGAAGAACCTCCGAACTGTCCACCGCCCCGAAGACCAGTCGAGCAGGAGCAGACAGAGAGGGATCAACAGCGGGCAGACTATACCAAGCTGAAGGAGTTGGAAGCTGAGGACAGATTGTTGCTCTCTCTACGGAAACTACGGGACCGCATCACCACGTACACATGCCCTACGGATAGCCCCAGCGGGGACAGACCATCTGGACATCTGTTAGCTCCCCTGAAGAAGTTCATGAGAGAACTGCAAGATCACTTCAAGGAGGCACTGGTGAAGAGGGCGTTGACGAAGAAGAAGTCCTGCGACGATGGAGATCAGGAAGGGGCCACCATCACCACCGTGCCAGAAGAACTACGACTGATCATCAGGGACCGGGTGGAGGGGTCAGCGCAAGGAGTTCTAACTCAGAAAGTGTTGGCCAACCAGATGCAGAGTCCGGACGACTTAGTGGCCACGCTTGCGCGAGCGTGTGTTACTGACGCTCACCTGAGTATCTTACCCAATATGCTGTCGCGAGCTCGTCAAGCCTCTGGCAAGAACGCTGGAAGAAACGCCGCCACCTTCCATCACTCACTCATGGAGTCCTTCGACATGTTGGAAATGCTGCATAACCATGGGGTGACGGGACCAGTAAGTAGAGCGGCACTACCGGGAATATTCCTAAGTGGACTGACACCAGAACTGCATGCCAGAGTCCACAAGGAATTAGTTGGAAAGGTGGATTTCAACCAGAGCTCTGGGAAGGTTGGATGGGAGGCAGAGCTACTGCGCAGATATGTGGAGCAAGCTACGATGGAGGAGCGCAAGGATCCTGCGCATCTGAAGACTGCCCGCGATCAATCCCCCTTCCCTGTAGCTCCTTTGGCAGAATTCTGGGAGGAAGAAGCATCTCCCAAGGAACAATGCTACGCCATGCCCACGACCACGACTCCAACGGAAGTGGAAGGCCGGCAGCTGCCAGGATCGTCAACCTACTCTGGCTGTCGAAAATGCAAGTCCAAGGAGCATCTGGCTCGCGACTGCCCCACATCAACACCAGCCCCAGCAGAAAGCAGCCTGGGTCAAATGTATCTGGGAGGAGGCCTTCGAGACCTTCAAGAACGCGGGAATAGATACTGGATCTGGCGGGATAGTGGAGCAGCAGCTGGCACTGGTAGCCCCGGAGCACACGGATTTTGCCGAGGGAGAGTCGACGGGGGCCGGTGCCTCTCCCGGACAACGCGGATAGGCCCCCAGGCCCGCGAGGTGAGTACTCCGCACCTCGCTATGGCCAACAGGAGGGAGGCCGACTCTGGAAAGGAACCAGAGAGAGGCAGGCAAAGTCAGACCTACCGGTGGATCACTCACTTCAGAGAGGATCATCGGTTGAGGCACGGACCAGGACCAGCGCAGCGGGCGGTGGAGAAAATGAGGCGGGCATTACGCTGGCTGAGGAGGTCACGGCCAATCACAGTGGTAGCACCAGGGAGAACTGAGCCAAACGCTGCGCCAGCACAGGCATCCCAACCAACAGAGGTTCAGATCAGATTTCCTCTGTTCGGCAAAGGGAGTCAAGGAGCCCCTAGCACAAAGGGGGTGTACCAGCGCGCGTTGCAGCCCCCAGGAGTCAGAAGAGTGCGCTTTAGAGAGGAAGCAGCCCCGCGCCAGCTGGTCGGGAGAGCTCTGCGCCGACAACTGGATCGCGCTAAGCAGCCAGTGCTATCACACGCCCAGCAACGGTTACGCGACGGACACCTGTCAGCAGCCTGGAAAGCAGCACAGACAGTAACGCGCAGAAGGAAAGAAGTGGAAGTGCACGGGCACAGAGTCAGAAGTGCATTGGCGCAGATTCGGGAGCGTGTTGACCAGCTGAGGAAGATCACCCGAGCGCATCAGGAAGCAGAGGCAGCTCGACCTGCGCCATGGCCTGGTGATTCAGAACCAGAAGATCAGGTCACCAGGCAGGCTCGCTGGCAAGCCAAGATAGCAGAGGCCGGCACGTACCATCTGCCGGAGGACAATTCAGATGAGGAGCTGAATCCGCCTGAGAAAGAGCCAGGACTGCACAAACTGGCCAGCATCAGACCAGAGATAGGGGTGGACGCAGGGTCTGGACGCTGGGGAGAATGGTTGGATGCAGATGTACTAGCCGCTATGGACGCGAAGGGGCCCACTCTGCTGATTTTCTGGGCTTGGGTAGGCAGAGTACGAGTAAAAGTCTTGGTGGACTCTGGAGCTTCTTCTAGCTTCACTTCTGTGGAGGCCGCCAAGAAGTTTAAACTCCAGCCCAAGAAACACGAGACGCCGATGAAGGTGCAGGTGGCAGATGGCACCGTGTACGACGCCAACTCTTGCGTCCGTCCGAAGCTCACAGCCGAGACACGGAAGGGCAGTTATGCCAAACAGGTTACTCTGCGCGTCATGTCATTAGCACTCGGAGTGGACATAGTGTTGGGCGGAGACTGGCTACGAGCACAGAAGAAGGTCACATTTGACTACGCCCAGTATGGTAGCGTGAAGTTCGGACATGGGTCGCAGAAAGTAGTCATCGCGGGTTGCAACCCTGGGTCGTCATCTACAGGGTCTGGGCAGGCCATGGGACTGGTAGAGGCACAGCTTATCAGTACTAAGCAAGCCAGGAAGGACCTGCGAGCTTTGAAGAATAGCGGCGAGGAGGCGTACCTGATGTATCTGGCTCCAGATGGCACATTTAAAATGGAGGCCACCGACGACCCCAACTCTCCCTTAGAGGCCTCTGCAGCCTTATCAGAGTCATCTTCATCATCATCGGAGGCAGAGGGTGACAACGCTAGGCAAAGGGGGGGGAAGTTACCTCTGACGAGGAAGGCTGCAACAGCGACAGTACAGTAGCAAGCGTAGCCACCCTAATCTCCGACAGCAGTTCGTCTGAATCTGAACAAGATGCAACAGAGCAGGAGGACTGGGCACAGGAGCAGGTGTGTGCTCTGCGACCGGTGACATGCCCCACATCAGCGCAACCCGCTGTGCGAGACTGGGGACCTTACCCCACAAGGGCCAGATGGGAGGCGTTCCAGATGCTTCCACGAGAGCGCAGGGAGCAGGCTGCACAGCACCACGCGGAGGAATTGGAACCTGAGTGGGAAGAGGAGGCATACTGTTTGTGGAAAACAGGGCAGGCACTGCGTCTGCAGCAGGAGCAGCGGAGGGGCAGAGGGGTGAACCACAGGAGATCGCGCAGAGTTAGCGAGCCAGTACTGGCAGCACCCATAGAAGCTGAGACCGGGCAAAGCAAAGATGGGCATAGCTGTTTCAGGAAGGAGGCACCAGCTGCTGCGGCGACACCCAGTGATGAGCAGAACAGCGGCGCGGACAGCAAGGTCAAGCAACACAAAGGCGAGACCAAGGCCAGGCCAAGCCGGATGAGGAGGACGCAGAGGTACCACAATGGATCCTGGACGAGCTGGTGAAGCTGAAGCAGCGGTACCTGGACGTGGTAGGGATGGAACTACCCAAGGGCGTGGTGGATCGAGAGCACAAATCGCCGCTGGTATTGGACCCTGAGTACAAGGAGGGAGCTCGGCATAAACGATGCTACAAACTATCCATGGAGGAAATGAAGCAGCTGCGTGTACAGTTAGACGAGCTTCTAGCAAAAGGGTACATCCGCCCCTCTTCCTCGCCATGGGGCAGTCCGGTGTTGATGGTGCCCAAGCCTTCGAACCCGAAGGAACTAAGGCTGGTAATTGACTACAGACAGATCAATGAGATCACTGTAAAAGACCATTACCCCTTACCGGACGTGCAGGCTCTTATCGATGACATGCAAGGAGCAACCATCTTTTCCACCGCTGATGCATTGTGGGGATTTTGGCAAGTTCCTATGGAGGAAGAAGCAGTGGAGAAGACCGCCATGACCACGCCGTTTGGAGCTTATGAGTGGTTGGTCATGCCAATGGGGCTGTCCAATAGTCCTTCGTGCTGGCAGCGAATGATGCAGAAGTACTTGGGCCACCTACCGTTCGTCAGAGTTTTTGTGGATGACATCACGATCTTCTCACGCAACCCCGAGGAGCACCTGGACCACCTGCGGCAGGTTTTGGAGGTATGTCGACAGAATAAGGTCAAGCTGAAGGAGTCCAAGCTACGATGCTTTAAACGCTCAGTACGTTTCCTGGGACATGTCATTGACCGCACAGGCTGCCGACCACAGCAAGACAAGATAGCATCCATACGGGACTGGCCGCGACTGGAGACGGTGAAGCACGTGCGACAGTTCTTGGGTTTGGCTGGGTTCTATCGACGGTACATACAGGGTTTCGCTGACTTAGCGCACCCTTTGACCAAGCTAACTAAGAACCTAGTGCCATGGGAATGGGGACCGGAGCAGGAACACGCCTTTGAACGCCTCAAGACCGCTCTCACCACTGCACCGACCTTGATCTTGCCCGATCAGGAAGCAGCTCATCGCGGCACCAGCCCCTTTGTTGTGCAGACTGATGCGAGTGCAGTGGCATTAGCTGGCGTGCTGATGCAGGATCTAGGCAAGGGCCTGCAACCCATAGCCTTCGAGAGTAAGCAATTCTCTTCAGCCGAGCAGAACTACCACGCAGGTGAGCGAGAGCTAGCCGCGATTCACCACTGCACCACACAGACGTGGAGACATTACTTGATCTTCACGGAGTTCAGGTTGATGGGGGATCATGCTCCACTGAAGTGGTTATTTGCACCTGGACGTGAGCTCAGCCGACGCCAGGCCAGGTGGTATGAAGATCTGGTGGAGGTAGGAGTGCACGCAATGGAGCACGTGCCAGGACGCACACTGGTGGTACCAGACGCTGCTTCACGGCGACCGGACTATGTGCAGGCGACGGCGCGAGAAGGGCTTAAGGAAGCTGGGTATGTGGATCCGAGCACTGACCAGCCGGTATCTGCAGAGGAGGGTAGAAGAGCAGCGGGAGCTAAAGGGAAATCAGAAGAAGAGGAGAACGTGGTGGCTGGCCTGAAGAAGGTAACGTTGCAGAAGAGGAAGACCCCACTTCACCCCTGGACTTAGAGCTCAGCTCGTCGGACGAGGAGGAAGGTGAGTACCCACCGGTCAGTGAGCCCAAAGTAACCGGTAAGCTAACTCAGCTGAACGGTCTCTGGTGGGCAGAAACACCGGACTTATGGCTGGACGCTATGGTCACAGTGGAGAGGATGGCCGCGCTACCAGCAATGGCAGGAGTCCAGACACGAGCCCAGAATGAGCAGCGACCAGCAGAGAAGCAGCAGCCAGCAGCGGTACAGCAGCAGCCCACACCAAGGATGCAACCTGGGGAACCCCTGGTAGACAATCAGGACTGGAAGCTGATTCCGTCCGAGTTTAGTCGATTGCAAGCCAAGTACGCGAAAGTGTTGGGTGGACGGTTCCAGGTGGACGCATGCTGCGACCTCATGGGGCAGAACCGGCAGGTGGACACGTTCTGGACAGATTGCCTGAAGGAACAGTGGAGGGGTCGCGTGGTGTGGTGTAACCCACCCTTCTCGGATTCCAAGGTGAGCATTGCAGACATCCTAAGGCACTATGCTTCAGAGGCCCGACACGCCCCCCAGAGCACAGCCGCGCTGTTCCTGTTGCCTGACTTCCCGCAGGCTGACTGGCGGCCCTTGCTGCGAGAGTATGGAATGGAGATTGCAGAGACCATACCCCGAGTGAACGAGCAAGGGGAGCCCAACCGGATGTTCGTCTCTCCTGGCGAAGAAAGGGGACACCGTACAGCCTTGCAGGAGTTGCCCATTCCATGGCCCGTCTTGGTAGTGTTGGCTAAGCCGCAGCGAAAGCACTTCGAAGAGATCACAGCTCCAAGGGAAAGACCCTCAGCATCACCAGCAGTGACTCTCAAGGGTGCAGCAGCCAAGATCAGGGACCAGGCAGGTGTGGTGGAACCAGGCATGTTTCTGCGTGCCTTACGAGCAGAACACAGGCGCAGTGAGTACCTTTCAGCCCTGAAGCAGGAACTACTGGCCACTCAGCATCACCGCACCGAGCATTTTCGACTGGTGAGTAACATCATCTGGAGAGTGGCGGAAGGGCGCTATCAGGTGGTCTTAGCTCCCGACTCCCCTCTGAGAGAGCTGGTCTTGAGGGAGGCTCATGAAGCACCTGCAGCAGGTCACACAGGGAGGGACAAGACCTTGGACAGAGTCAGACGACGATTCTGGTGGCCGCGAATGGACCTGGACGTAGCTGAATGGGTGAAGACTTGTGTAACCTGCCAGCAAACCCAGCCGCGCCAAGGATACCCAGCAGGCCTGTTACAGCCTCACTCTGTGCCTAGTCGATTGTGGGAAGTGGTGAGTATAGACTTTGTTACTGGGCTTCCCACGACAGAGAGAGGTGTGAATGCCTTCGCCACCTTTACTTGTAAACTGAGTAAGATGGTGCACGTGGTTCCAATGGCGTATAACGATAGCTCAGCGGAGGTGGTGACCAGAATGTTCATGGATGCAGTGTGGCGACTGCACGGAGCCCCGATGAAGATTGTGTGCGACCGGGACCCGCGCTTTCGAGACGCTCTGACTCAGGAATTCATGCGACTGATGGGCGTGAAGGTAGCCAGCACCACCCCTTATCACCCGCAGAGTGATGGCCAGGCTGAGCGCAGTAACCACACTGTGGAGCGCATGCCGCGTTGTTACGTGGCAGAGAACCAGGAGGATTGGGACCTGTGGGTGGCTCCAGTGGAGTACGCCATCAACGACTCCAAGTCGGCAGTGACAGGGTTCTCACCGTTCGAACTGGTGTACGGACATGCGCCAGCGACTCAGCTGGACCTCTTCATGGACGCAGCTCTGGAGGGAGGCGCAAAGAGGAGGAAGGGAGGTCGCACAGCAGCGGACAAGCAGGGTACCGCTCACCAGTTGGCCAAGCAGTTCGCGCAGCAGCTGCAGGCGGCACGAGAAGGTTTGCAACTGGCTCAGCAGCGTATGATAGAGCAGTTCGATGCACGGCACCGTCTCCAGCAGTATAAGGTGAATGATCAGGTGTGGGTGGATGGACAGCACTTGACGTTGCCCGGTGACAGGGGCTTGAAACCCAAGCTGCGCAAATTGCGGCACGGACCTCTGCGAGTAGTAGAGTGTTTGTACAGCGATCGACAGCAAGAACTGCCAGTACAGGACCGAGGAGCCCCGTCAGCATACAGACTGGAGTTGCCCGTGCACTGGAAGGTACATGCCACTTTCACTGCAGACAGGCTCAGCCCAGTACAGTCAGGCGCAGATCACTTTGTTAGCAGACGGGAGGAGATGGCACCACCGCCAGTAATGGTAGAAGGGCAGAAGGAGCGCGAGGTGGAGCGCATCATTCGCACACGCTTCAGAAAGCTAGGCGGGAAAACTGGCGGGTCAGTACAGGAGTGGTTGACCAAGTGGAAGGGATTACCACACAGTCACAGCCAGTGGCGGACCCGAGAAGACCTGGAGGGCAAGGGAGGCAGGCTGGAACCTCTGAGAGCCTTTGAGGCCGATGAGGAGAAGCAGAGGAGGGCTCCAGAAAAGAGGCGTAGGGAGACGCACGGCCAGCAGCAGGAGCAGAGGGCTCAGCTCATGGCAATGAGAGCCCCCACTCCGAAGGTTTACAGTAAGGATGCCATTCAGGTCTATCAGCCGCATCTCACAACGGTGCAACATCCTGTGAGGATCCTCGTCCTCTTCTGTGGGACTGGGTCTGTAGAGCAACAGTTCCAACGACAGTTCGACGGCTGCGAAGTGGTGACAGTGGATACTCTTCCCAAGTGGCAAGCAACATGCACCGAGGACATTCTCCACTGGAACTACAAGCTGTACCCCCGACACCACTTCGACGTGATCTGGGCGAGCCCACCATGTAAGGAGTACAGCAAGGCCAAGACTATAGGAGTACCAGATCTGGAACTGGCTGATCGACGAGTGAAACGTACCCGGCAGATCATCGAGTACTACGATCCAGCATACTACTTCATTGAGAACCCAGCTGGGGATGCTCTGCGAGGGCTGCACACGCGATCTGTGATGAAGGGGTTACCCGATCCTCACCCCGTCTCCTACTGTAGGTATGGGACACCTTACATGAAACCTACACATATCTGGACGAACGCCGTGCTACCCGTACCCCTGCTGCAGTGTACTCAAGCAACGCCATGTCCCGCGAGAGCTGTGCTGGGAAAGCACGAGAACACATCGCAAGAAGGAGTTTCAGCGTCCAGAACACGAGGCATGGGGTCAGCGCAAGCAGTATACGCGATTCCCCGCACCTTGTTGCACCATCTGTTCTGTGGACTGAAGTTGGGCAAGCGCATGAGCGAGGAAAGTGCAGCAGCTATCATGGACCTCATCGCCACCCTGACAGCGCAGACGGACGAGATCTCGATGCAGGAACAAGATACTGGGGTCTAAAACCCTCAGGGCGCAAAGCAGCGCAAGACCCGCAAAGCGAGAGGAGTACCAGGGCGACAGAACCGTTTAAGCGTTGGCAGCGTAATTCGGGGACGGAACCTCGGGAAACCTCCAGCGCGGAAGGGGACTCAGACCCAAGGACTGAGGGGCACGGGACCCAAGAACCCGAGGCTTAGAAGCCAGGGGGACTCAGACCCAAGGACTGAGGGGCACGGGACCCGAGAACCCGAGGCTTAGAAGCCAGCATCACTGTGCATGTTTGTTGATCCCCAGACAATGTAAATACAGGCGAACACTAACGCTAGCGAGGACGTAAGCGCGCGCCTAAAAGGGGGGGAGAGTTGTGCTAGGGTAAGTCACGAGACAGAATGACGGCGCGTCAGAGCTACGAGTGACGGGTACTATGACAGTCACCAGTGACAGGCATTTATGTGACCAGATGACAAGAGGGTCTGACAGAAATGACTGACAGAAATGCCTGACCCGAAAGTGAGTTTTGGTGGGAAAACCAGCAGTCAGAGAAATTGGAGGGAAAGCTGGTAGACCTCCAATATTGCCGAGTCAGCACAGTTATAATTATTCAGAGTGATATGGAGTGGCTCGGAATATAGTGATGATATAACTGGGCTAGTCGGCAGATTCTATGATGTGACAGATCGAGTTCTCATGAAGTATGATGGGACCTGACAGGAGTCGACATCGAGTTATGTTCGAAAGTTCGAGATCGGAAACCATGGCATAAAGCAGCCGAGCAGGCTGAATGAAACAGTTTTGAATTTGTTACTGTGAACAGCCACACCTGGCTGTTGTAACTCCGACATTTAAGAAAGATCCGATTCACATATATGTATCATGCTTACAGCAATATATATCTCTTTGTAGGATTGAACTAGGTTCCCTGCATTGTGTAAGTAGTCTTAGAAGCTCTTAGAGAGCACCCCCGAACAACATAAGTAACAATACCAACGACACAAAAAGGGAAACCATACTCAATAACAAATTCGTCAACTGCATACCCTTGGTCAGATTACTAAAGGAGGAGGATTCACAGCGGCGCTAATTGTGAAAGCGATAGGACACAGAGGAACAGTTTAGCACTTGTAAAATTCTAAACAAAAACACTTGGGATTCACAACAGATGAAGCATGTAAACTAATAAACAAAATGCCATAAGATTTTCGACAAGCATTTACATACTATACAGAAGTATACCACATGGAAAGCCAAATTAAAGACACGAAAACGCAAGAAGAGGGCTAGGCCCCTCGAGAAACAACCCTACGACATTTTGTTTTTTTGCCGTGCACATACCCGCAGCGTGGCAACTATCATAATGGGGCATGTCAACCGGCCCGCACATGCACAAGTCAAGGGTCCTCATGAGTACACATCGTGATATTATTATCAAGCCCTAGAAAATGACTCATCCAGCCGCACCCCAAGCTTACAAAGATGAAGCTAGGAAGCTCATCCCCGCGAAGTCACAAGAGACGTGCTTGTGAAAGAAATTTGGGCATAATGCATACTATGACAATGGATCGACAAGTGGGATGAGGAAGCCACAGGAAGTTTGATAATGCCCCAATCGACGGGAGGTTCAAGAAGGCATGCTAGTCTTCCGAGAAGAAACATTTGCATATGAATCGTCATCTGTGTTGTGATAAGCACGCGCATCGCTGGAATCTTGGGAGCCATGTTTATTTAAAAATACTTAGAGGGAACGATTCACTTTCAGGATTTCATTAAGCATTAAGGTTCACATTGGAGGATCTCTTTTATTGCATCGGCTGATTTGGCTTGATGACGCCGTTGTCGACAACTAATTCTTTTCAATTGATGCTCACCTACACTCCTTTGCAAATCGTCGCAGTAGTCATATTTACTCATTGCAAGTGCGGGCCTCATGAACAAGCCTGCGTAAACCACCAAGGTACTCACCTCTCCAAGACATATCCTTGTAGCAACTATTCTTCCAAAATGGATGGGAAGCCATTTGCCGAATGTTCCACATGTTCCTCTCCATACCACCTAGAAATTTCTAAGAATTTTGCACGTTTTCGTCTTATATTCCCTTGATTTGCAACCTAAGCGCGTGATACTTGCGATATGGAATAAAACAAACACAGTTGCTGATGCCCGGTGTTTGTATCACATATCCCCCACAGGCCCTCCGTGCTAGTCCGACAACATTGTGGTCAATGTTGATTGGCCGTGATCGTGGCACACTTCATGACCTAACCATATCACAGTTCAAGAAAGAAGGAAGAACGCAGACTGCTTCAATTTACTGCCGATCACTGCCTGTAGGCATACCCAATCTATCACCATGCATCTTGGCATACTTTTCATGCCCGCAACAGCCCGCTACAAAATGCACATCGAGGAATCCCATTATATATCCCAACATGCCAGCTGGGCGTGCGAATTCTTGCCTTGCGCATCTTTGCACTCAGATATCGCACAGCGTTCCCTGCACCAGCCATGAACAATCCAGCCATTGCCTGCAATCCAACCACATTTTTAGGGCGGTGTACTGAGCAGTGCTAGTCAAATCCTATATAAGGCCTGAACTGGTTATTACCAATGCACGTCTTGGGGCCAATCTGCTGTCCTCTTCTAGCCAACATTTGCATGAATACAAGATGTGGGATCTGGGGGGAGAATCCGATGCCACATGCTTTGTCTATGTCTCACAGGTTGATTTTGTGTGTGATCATTTATGCCATACAGGTTCATGACTGCACTTGTATGGAAGATACAACAGGAAATATCAAAAAACCTTGGAAAAATACAAGCTCACCTGCCGACGGCTGGAAGAGTGCACAAGTTGTTGGATGCCACCGGTGACGCGCTGTGGTTGCTGTCCATTCCTAGAAACCGCAGTGCCCACCTTGGCAAGCCTCCGCAAGCCACCTCTTTCTGCATCAGGTGCGTCAAGTACAGACTCCTTGTATTTCAAACTCTCATTCCTCTATGCTAAAAGTGTTGCTGGAAAAACAATATTGACCGAACGCAAAACTCCTCCGCGTGCAATACTTGATATATGGCAGAACTCCATGCGCATAGGCCCTCGTCACCCTCCGCGTGCTTCATGATATATGGCAGAACTCCATGCGCATAGGCCCTCATCACCCTCCCCGTGCTTCATG